>PVKA01004215.1:0-101246 GCA_004027165.1 Ctenomys sociabilis
ATATTACGTTTCCTTTAATATATCAAAATTCAAATTCCAGCTTTATGTTTCTATAACATTGATACAATAGCTCTTCTTGACGGTCTCATAAATAAGCCCATTAAAGATCAACTATCTTTGATCATGATAAATAACCCTAAGTCTTCTGTCCATCCTTCACAACTCTCTTGCTTGTACTTTGTGTCACTTAAATGAGAAATGCCGTATGGTATTTAAGCATGTGTATGGTTTACTTTACCCTACATTGTTTATCAGGTACATTCATTTTCCTACATATACCTCAAATTTGTCATTTTTTATAGCTGAATATTAGTCTATTATATACAGGTACCACATTTTCTTTGTTACTGTCTGTTGATGGGTTTAGAGGCTGCTCTAGGATTTAGCTATCACAAACCATAGTGATATAAACTTTGGTATGCAAGCTTTACTATAGTGTAATGTTCTACGCTCTTAAGGAAGATGCCTAGAAGGGGGATGGCTGAACCATATGGAATTCATCATTTCCTTTCTTTGAGAAATCTCAGGCCCAAGGAGATAGCTCAGTGGAGTAAGCAATTGCTTGGCAAGTGCAGGGTCTTGAATTCCAACTACAGTACCACCAAAAAAAAAAAAATGAAGAAGAAAGAAATCTCCAAACTGATTTCATAGTAGTTGGACTAGTTTACATCCTCATCAACAAGGAAGGAGAGTTCCCTTTTGCCACAACCTCACCAGCATTTATTCTTGTTTCATTTCTTAAAGATTATCATTCTTGCATTGTTTTAATTTGCATTCTTATAATAGCCAGGGATGCTGAACATTATTTTCATGTATTTGTTGACCATTTCTATTTGTTCCTCTGTGAAGTGTCTATTCATGTTTTTCCCAGTTCTTCACTGGATCTTTAATTGTAGATGGTTTAAACTGCTTTTGGTGTTGTTTATATATTCTAGATAATAGTGCTTTGTCTGAAGAGTAGCTGTGAAAATATTTTTTCCATTCTGTACATTTTCTCTTCATTCTACTAGTTGATTTGTTTGCTGTACAAAAGTTTAGTTTGTTATACTTCAATTTGTTGATCCTTTTTATTTCTCATACAATTGAGTTTCTGTTTCCTACTTTTATGTCAAGTGTTTTATCTATTTTATTTCCCAGTAGGTTTAATGTCTCTATGCTAATGTTTAGATATTTGATGCATTGTTTTTAAGTTTAATATGTGTTGAGAGATAAGACTCCAGTTTCCATCTTCTGCAAATGGCCAATTTTCCCAGCACCACTTGTTGAATAGATTGTCTTCCCTCTGAGGTATGCTTTTGTCTCCTTTGCCAAAGATCAGATAACAGACTGTGTCTGGGGATGTTTCTGTATCCTCTGCTTTAATCCTTTGATCAACATATCTGTTTTTATTCAAATATTATCCCTTTTAGAAAAATTGATCTTGCTGTCAGTAGCTTTAACTAATATAGCTTAAGTCAGGTATGACAAGGTCTCCTGGTTTGTTCTTGCTTAGAGCTGCTTTTGCTATTCTGTGTCTTTTCCAGTTGTATATGAATTTTAGGGTACTTTTCTACAGTTCTCTAAAGTATGTTGTTAATATTTTGATTGAGAGTGCATTGAATCTGTTTTCCATTTCTGGGCATAAGTCCATTTTGACAACATGGGATCTGCCTACTCAGGGGTAAGAGACATCTTTTCATAGTCTGATCTCCTCTCCAATCTCCTGTTTCAAACTATTGTAGTTTACTTTTTAGAGTCTTTCACTTTCGGTTAGGTTAATTCTCATGGTTATCAAAACTACTGTGAATGGTATTATTTTTATAACTTCCTTCTCATTGATTTCATTATCAGTGTACACACGTTTAAAGATTTCTTTAAATCTTTAAAGATTTAAAGGATATTGATTCCACCAGTATTTTGGTGGAGTTCTTGGGGTCTTCTATATAGATTCTTATGTTGTCTGTGATGATAATCTGAGCTCTTTCTTTTTTTAACTTTATTTTCTTTTATTGAAGAACAAATAGCAATCAGAGAGTTTCAAATCAAATACACAGGACAGATTCAATAATTAATACATTACATATTGTTTTCATAGTAGTTTGTTGTTGTACAAGGTACATACATGATATTCTACTTAAAAACACTATTAGAGCAGATGTCTTTAATCAATAAATTAAGACAATGTAGCTGCATACTTATCTTATTTTTTAAAGCTGAATTATAGTACAATTTCAATGATTAATACTTTCTATCTTGTTATCTTCCTAGTGGTTGTCCATAGTACAAGAAGCTGACAGAATATCCTGTCCAACCACTATTAGTGCAAATCTCATAGAATTATGCAGAAGTACTGCATATTTATTGTCACTGTACTGTTTATACAAACACAGTATGGTTCTTCCTTTGTATCCACTTTTTTTTGTCTAGACCTGTCAGAGATGGACACTCCATTGTCATTCAAACATTAGAGGTGACTGAACTCAGTGAAACAATCAAACACAGTCCAGCAGTCCACAATAATAGTGGGTTATCTGAAGAAGTTGTTGACTAGAGCCATTTACAGCTCAACTTATTATTATAGCCTTATTTTATATACCTCATTTTTATACTTTTTTGCTGGATGGTTATGCCTGAGATAAAGCAAGGCCTATATAACAAAAAATGTAGTTTTGTATCGGATGAGGGCAGTCAAGTCCTCTCAGAGTTTATCTTGTAATCCTGTACTTCACTCTGTAGATCCTTTGTCTGCGTCAGCCAGGTGGACGAGTCATGGCCATTGCTTGACTACTTTGCTCTTTGTGAGAGCCTGAGAGAAAGTTTTCTCTCCATGTGACTCTGCTTAGGTACATAATAGATCATCAAGCACCTTCCTCTGTGGCTCCATAATCTCCTTGATCAGAAAATTTGGGGCACAACTGAGTTCCATGATGTTACAGACAGGTTCTCTTATGTCCTGAGTCTTCACTGACCTAAAAAGGCAAGGCCAAAATATTGGCTGACCTTGGGGCCCTTCCATTTCTCCAATTTTTGATCTGTGAACTTAGGGTGTTAAACATCCACAAGAAAAGCTGATTAGTACCCTACAGCATATGTAGTTCAGTTCCCCTGTGAATCCCTTTGGTTAAATTTCTCCTGCCTGTCTGTGGTAAATGTTTCAAGTACTATTGAATAGAAGTGGTGCTAGTAGACATCCTGGTCTTGCCCCAGACTTTAAGGGGAATGTTTAGTTTTTTCTCATTTAAAATGATTCTGGCAGGGGAATTTGAATTTTTAAAATGTAGGGACAGCCAGATATCTCAGTGTATTAAAGCCCCTGCTTAAGCAGACTTAGGGGGTAGGGGTTCGATTCCCAGCATGCTTTGCTGGCCCTGTCAGAGCAGTGCACTGAGATGATGACTGAGACTGTGTGTGGTGGTGCACACCTGTAACTCTAGCACTTGAAAGGCTAAAAACAGGAGGGTTACTATGAGTCTGATCAGTATAGTGAGACCCTCTAGATCCTGTGCTAAATACATAAAAAATTCTTAAAATATTCTACACAAATCTTCTTTATTTTTGCAATAAAAGTGTTGGGGGATTAATTTTATTATAATTTTGAAAAGTATAAGAAATTAATTGATATTAGTGCTCATTTGTTTCTATACCAATTAAAATAGAACTTTTCTAAATTACTGTATTGTCAGACTGGAAAGATATTCTCACAGGTAAGAAAAGGTACAATCACTTGGTGAAAGATGAGGGCATTTCTATGTTATAGACACATACTATTTGCTGCATTAAAATATCTGTAGTCTTAACACTTGACGTCTTACTAGTGTTAATTTTCAATTAATATTTTGCCTTTGTTTCTGCCTTCAATTTGAGTATGTTTGTATTTCACTTTTATTAGAGCTCAGTTTCAATTGAATATTTTATATATAGTTATTTTGTAGTGTCCTTCTGAATATTTTCTGTTCTAATAGTAGCAAGATAGGAGCCTAATAGTAGCAAGATATTCAAACTATACCAATTTATGTCATAAGATTTGTTGCTCGTAACTCAGTTCCTGCATTTGTTGTCACAGACCACCTCATGCTGATCAGGCTAGCCTACCAAGGCAATCAGTGTTTCCTTAACATATTTTAAGTACAGTGTTTACTTAAAATACATTAAAATTTTAATTGTGAAATAGTATGGATGTTTCCTCCCTTTGAAAATTTCCTCTGAAATTATGTGCCCCATGGAGTTTAAGAGAAACATTAGAGATCATCCTGATAAAAAAAAATGAGAATTAGAAACTTGTATTTTTGACATTGAAATATGAAGAGCATTTCTCTATAGGAAATCTTTATAACATCCACATCAATTTTTAGCAAAAACATGGCGCCATTTGACTCAAACCTGAGTTAGTCGCAAGTCATAATCACATTCATTGTCATTTTCTCTTTGTAAATACTGTTATATGTGACACCTGTCTTTGCCAATAAAATTCATAATCCTGGAAGGAAGATAATGTGTTTTCAATTTTCATTGGCCTTTGTTTGGGACAAAGCCCAAAAGTATATGGATATTTGGTCCTTATGGTGGCACAGAAGGATGAAGAGGAGAGCGAGGAAGGATGCCAAAGCAAGAGCTTGCCAGGCTTGTTGGCAGGCGTCGGAGCCATGCCTTACCCGAGTAGGCAGCAGGATGCGGTGGGAAGGGCTGGATTTTGACTCAGGTGGACACGGGTTTTCATCCCAGCTCTCTATGCACCGCTGTGTCACCTTGGGCAAGCGCTTCAAGTCTCACACGCTGAGGGCTCCTGCGACACACACTCCTGACAAGTGTCATTAATAGTCACACCTAACTCAAAGGAGTGGTCTGAGTATTAAATATAATAATAAATAATATCATCCTGCAACATCCTGAGGAAATCAGACATTGTAAAGAACAAAATACCAAGCAGGTCTGCTTGTAAAACTCTGAAGTTAAAACAGAGGAAAGTTCTTTGCCATTGGCTATGGCCATGAAGTTTCAGATCGGACATCAAAATCTCATATAATTCAGGTAGAAACAAACAAGTGAGATTGCATCACTCTAAAAGGCTTCTGTGTAGCAAAGGAACCAACCAACAAAATGAAAAGGATGCCCAAGACCTTAGAATATAAATTGCGAACCATGTACCTGATAAACAGCAAATATTCAAAATATATAAGAAATTAGTGTAACTCAGTAGCAAATAATGACAATGAAAAAGGAATAACAATGCATACTACATACATGTACTCCTCAGATAAACTCAGACCCTTTAATCCATATAACTGATGTATCAATGTACAATAATAAAAATGTTTGAAAAGTGTGTCAAATGTAAAAATACAAATACACATATCCCAAGTAGACATGTATCCAAAAACATACTGATGGCCAATAAATATATGAAATCATGTTTCTCACTAGTCATCCATTAGGTACCAGATAAAACCATAATGCAACATCGTCTTACAACTTTCAGATGATTATTACCAAAATGACTAGAGATCACAAATGTAGGTCACAATATGTAGAGAAGGAAATCTTCACATACTGTTGATGAGAATGTACATTGGTACAGCCAGTATGGAAAACAGACAAAACAAAACAAAACAAAACAAAAAATGCAGCAAAAATATGGCCAAGAAGTTGCACTTTACATCTATCTGAAAGACATCAATCATCATTTTGTATGCATATCTGTGTCCTCATGTTCACTGAATGTTTTTCATAGAAAGCAAAATACAGAAGCAACTTAAATATCAATTAAAAATTAAGTGGGCGCAGGTACCGGTGTTTCAGGTGCAGAAACCGGGGTTTCAATCCCAGGGCCTGCTGTACCATCCTCACCCATGAGGTGCACAGAGATGCCAACTGAGACTGGGTGTGGCAGCGTGCATCTGTAATCCCAGTTCTTATGAGGCTGTAAACAGGTGGATCACTACAAGTCCAGTTTACTAGTGAGACCCTGAACACCCTGTAGACTATTCCCTAAACTACAGAAGAAGAAAAAATAAGTGGATGAAGAAGCTATAGCATGTACATCTACATATATATATATATATATATATATATATATATATATATATATATCCATCTTTCTTCTCTCTATAATGGAATATCAGTCTAAAAGGAGATTCCACCATTTGTGATAATACTGGTAAAGCTGAAGGGCATTGAGCTAAGTGAAATAAACTCTAAACAGAAAAAAAATACACCACAATACTGCTTGGTAGAATCTCTTTTTAAAAAGTCAACTACACAGAAGTAGACAAAAATCAAACTAAGACATTCTGGTTAGTAGAGATGAACAAAAGGTGAGAAAAAGGATGCTATAGTCAGAGGAAAAAGTTTTGGTTATGTAGGACAAATCATCTGAAGATCTGATGTAAAACATGAAGACTACAATTAATATTAATACCTCTGTGATGATTTGGATTCATTATGTCCCCAAACTAGTGTGCTGAAGGCTAAATTACTAGCTGGGGGGGGGGGGTGTCGGGGAAGTGATTTCATTATGACGGCTCTAACACCATCAGGTATATTAATCCAGTGATGAGATCATAATTTGGTATTACTATTGGAAAACATGGGAACGTGAGGTGGAGCCTAATTAATGGCAGTGGGCCAAGAGAATGCGACAGTAAGAGTTATGCTTTGTTTGTGGTCCTCTCTGGCCTTTTCCTTCTCTTTCTATCTTCTGATGCTGGATATTAGCATTTTCTTTGTTAATTTTTTCCTGTATTTTTATAGCACATTTCTATTTTTTTAAAATAATTTGAGAAACTAATAACAATGAAACAGTTTCAAACCAATTAGTAGTATAGTTTCAAAAATTAACACATTGCATATTGTTGTCTTAGTGGTTATTCATAGTAAAAGATGCAGATGTAATATCCTGTTCAAACACTATTAATACAAATCTTTCTTCTCATTGAATTAAGAGAAAGTAGTTCTATATCTATCCTATTTTGTATGCACAGATAAAAAAATAGTCCTTCATTTGTATCCTTTTTTGTTTAATTCTGCCACAGATGGGTATTCCATTGTCATTTGAATGTTGTAGGTGCATGAATTCAGCAAAATATTCCAATGTAGTCCAGTAGTCCATAATAGTAATGGATTATCTGTAGGACTAGCAATGTTGGAAGTTGTCTACTTGAGCCTTTTACAATGCAGCATATCCATATGGGTTTACTTTTTATACTTTGTTTTTATACTTTTCTGCTGGATGGCTAAGACTAAGATAAAGCAAGAGCTTTATAACAAGAAATGTAATTTTTGTATGTGACAAGGTCAGTCAAATTCCCTCAGGATTTATCCTGAAACCCTGTACTGCAGCTTGTAGATCCTCTGTCAGTTTCAGGCTTGTGGTTGAATCACGGCCATGGCTTGACCAATATTCTCTCTGAAAAATGAGAGAATGTTTTCTCTCCATGTGACTCTCCTTAGGCACACTCTACATCATTGATCACTTTCTCCTGTGGCCCCACAATATCCTTGATCAGAAAATTTAGGGCACAACTGAGTTATTGGATGTTACAGTACAGGTTCTCCTGTGTCCTGAGTCCTCACTGATCTGTATTTTAGGGAAGAGCCTACAGGATTCTCAGGGTCTCATTACTAGATGAAACTCATAGTGATTCTTCTGTTTACAGCTTCATAAGCGCTGGGATTACAAGTGTGTACCACCACTCCCAGTCACAATTGTTGTTTCACCCTGGGGGTGAGCAATATGGCAGGCCTGTAGATAAAACCACACCAAACCCTGTGCCTGCTTGCAGGTGCTTTAATCCAATGAGCTATTTAGATGGCCCTGTTGTTAGCATTTTCCACCACATCCAATTCCCTGGCATGCTTTGCTTTACTGAAGTAGAGGGAGCACCCATCACCATGGACTGAAACCTAAAATCATGAGTCTCATGCAAATCTTTCCTCCCTTGAATTGATTTTCTCAGTCTTCCTGACATAGAGATAAAACCCTGACTGGTGTGGATTCATATACTGGAAATTTGCTGAGATAGACTTTATGTCCTCTTATCATTCATGAACAAAATGCATCTTAGCAAATTCATGTTAATGTACTTGATTAGAGTAAAAACTTCCACAAATATCAAAACATCATGGAGTTGTCTTACATATATACTGGAATTTTAAAAAACAAAACTAAAAAACAGTCAGATTTATTCTCTTTAGAAAAATTTTGACACAAGTATGTTTCAGGATCACTGCCTCCAAATCAATTCAAATGCTGATTAAAATGCTATTTCTTTGTCACACTCTTTCTATTTTCTTGTTGTACTCTTTGTGTATGAGACCTGGGGAATTTGGCATCTTCAGCAAAGTGAAACAACGTGTGCATCAAAGCAGATGATAGCTGGAAAAAAATATTTTTTAGTTAAAATTTATGGAAAGGGAGAAAGAGGGTGGTTTAGGATGGGAGGCAAGTAGGCAGCAGCAGAGGTCAGTAGGGGGCCTCTGGCCACTGAGCCCCCCGCAGGACCTGA
This sequence comes from Ctenomys sociabilis, assembly GCA_004027165.1. Taxonomy (NCBI): domain Eukaryota; kingdom Metazoa; phylum Chordata; class Mammalia; order Rodentia; family Ctenomyidae; genus Ctenomys; species Ctenomys sociabilis. The sequence goes on from PVKA01004215.1 coordinate 8,481, forward strand.
GAGAGGGATGAGTGAAGGATGGAAGAGATGAGTCCCTGCTGCTGTCTGGCTCATTCACTAAATAGCCGTGCCTAAGGCTAGATCCTTATTTCTAACAAACCAGATAAGAATCGGGAAATTAGTAAGATTGGTGGTCAAAGGGACTTTGAAAAATGTTGTTCTGTTGTATTATTTTTCAGGTATTTGTTAAATATTTATAGAAAATACATTTGTAGGTGAAACATAAGGGAAATGACAGAAACTTTTACAGAAAGAGGCTTGAATTCTTTCTGGAAGGTGAAAGAAAAGATTTTGGTATTCGTTTGTTTGTCTGTGTGTGTTTATTTTGCTTTTTATCTGTGCAAATAGTGTGGCTCTGTCCAAACTGATATGTGGAAATGGTGCCACATTGTGTCTGAGAACAATATTTACAACTGTGGAATGTCATCCACACCAACGTTGCCACTGACTGTAGGCTACAATATACCTAACCTCACCGTTTCCTGTGAATTTTCTGTATTTTAATAAAGGAGGCTATGACAACACAATGTACATACAGGAAGTTATTGTCAACCTGAGAACGAAAGCCTTACCTATAAGACAATGGAAAATAACTTTTAAACCCCAGGGGGAGAAGAAATAAGTTTATCATTTCTAGTTTGTTAATAGCTGGATCTTAAATACTGAATAATTAAGTGGCATAAATTTGCCAAACTTGTAATATTATCCAATGATATTAAATTTAGCTCATATTGATACATGCACACAACTCAAGACAAGGAAATACTGCAAACAAGGAACAAGGGTCTCAGGAAAAGAAACAGCTGTGTTCCTAGGGGTTCATCCTGCCTGTTTCTCACTGGAGAGTTGGTCCTCACCAACAGCCTCCAGGAACTTGACAAAAGCACAGTTCAGCTAGTGAGATGCAGACCAAGTGGCTTACTTAAGGGGCTGATTTCTCGTGAGCCAATGGGCAGTAGCCAGAGGGGTAGTTTGGCCACACTGAGAAACAAATAACCTGTTACCCACCCCTTACTTTACTCTCAAAATGTGTTTAGATCACTAATGAAAATGAGTCCCCAGGCTTCCCTCGGGTCAACATTTTGCACATCAGAAATACAATATACAATTCAGCTTGAGCGACAATTCTCTTCTCAGATGGCTCACAGGGCTACTGCAATAGGAGTAGAAGCTTACAGGTCAACAGAGGCATGAATTCTTAATGCCCCAGGGGGCCAAGGACAAAATAGCTGGAGCACTTCCATATTCAATTATTTATTAAGTTCATTTATAAAAATAAACCCAATACTTAGGCTAGTGGGTGCATATGAGACGGTTGCATGAATATCAATAAACAATAAGGACACTTCAGCTCGGCACAAAATTTTCCTTGCTTTGTATTTTAAGAATAAATTGTGACTCATCTGGCAGCACACAATATCTGGCATCACCTTGTTTTATGAAGGGAGCCTGAAGCAAGGAATATACCTTCCTTATAAACTCACCACAGTTAGAAGGAAACCTTATAGCTTATGTCGCTAAATTCATGTTTAAATGACAGTAACAGCAACAGCAGTGAAAATGTAACGGATCCCTATATGCTATACTATATTTGAAATAACATAAAAAGAGGAAGCTACCAACCATGCATGGGTACCTTCTGATAATTTTTTAATCCTGGTGAAGTTTATAAAGTAGGGCATAATATGCTTGTTTGACAAACAATATTATTATTTTCACAGAAATAAAGGATATTTTCAAAAACATCAAATAAAATAGTAAACTTATGATTGGATTTAACCAGAATTTATGTGTAACATTTTTTATTTCTTTCATTTAAGGATCTTCTAATTTTATACAAGAATGAGGCACTTATAACTCAAAAATAAAATGGGAAACCAGATTACAGGGTAGAGTTGAGAACTTCAGTGAGGTTGGTGTTGAGTAACAGACAATAATGTAGAGGAGCCCTTTTAATTTTCTGGTTGTGGGTGCAAAAGTAACCCTGGTCTGAGGCCTATCAGGAATCAGAAGCCTTGTCAGTTGCAAGGCCCCAGAGAAGACTTAGGAATGTCTTCCCTGATTCCACAGGCTGTGTGTCGGGCACCTTTACCACCTTAACTGCTACTGTCCCAGCAACTGTATGCCTATTGAGCACACGCAATGAACACTTTATAACCTTAAAAGAGAAAAATGGAAAATTTATATCATACATATTGATGTTCCATATCTGTACACATTATTTTACTTTTTAAAATGAACACACACCCAAATTATTTTATTTGTTGTGTCATATAAGATTGGTTACATAACTTTCATAAGCACAATCACAATCAGCATACAGAACAGTTCTAACAGTCCCAAAAAACATGCTCTGATGTAGCCTCTTTGTAGACAAACCTGTTTCTACATTCTCACTTTGGGAAACAATTGATCTATTCCTTTTCCCTACAGAATTGCCTTTTCCAAAATGCCTTATAATGGAATTATACAGCACTTTTTTTGTGTCTTTTTGAGACAACGTCTCACTATGCAGTTCAGGCTGGCCTTAAGCTTATTTTGTAGCTAAGGCTGGTCTCAAACTCACAACAATCCTCCTGCCTCAGCCTCCCAAGTGCTGGGGATTATAGGCTTGCACCACCTATACAGCAATTTTGAAACTTGAATTTTTATACAGCTGAGCTCAATAATTACTTTGAGATTCTACTGTATAGTTGTGTTCATGCATGCTTTCTTTTATTTTTAGATTTTTTTAATCTTAAAAAAATAAGTTTCTTCTTTAAATGTTTTTGAAGGATTCAAGTGCATTGAATATATTTATAGAATTTTGCAACCATCACTCTAAAATTAAAATATTTAATTACCACAAACAGTGGTAATTTCTGGGCCACCTCCTACTTCCCAGCAAACTTAGAGCTCCGGGAAACCATCAATCCTGTCTCATGAATCTGCTTATCCCGCTTATTCACATAAATTGAACCATACAGTCATGTGTTTTTCTTAGTAAAAATTTCATTTAGTAGAACATGCTCAAGATGATTTCCTGTTGCAGCATAACTTAAAATTCCTTTAATTTTTATTGTACTATTCTTTGTATAGATCTATTTCTTACTATTTATCATGCATCAAATCATAGATATTTGTATTGTTCCTACCTGTGAGAGATTAGAAATATTCATTTGCAGGGTTTTATTTTACATGCTCAGGCTGTCATTTTCCTTTTTTTTCATTCTACAAATTTGGTACAGGTTCTAACTACATAGCTTGGAGTCGGACTCAGCCTCCCCAGCACTGGGACCACAGGGGAGCACCACCTTGCCCGGACTTGGTCACCCCGCTCAACACGCTCAGCGATGGCAATGCATAATGGAGCAGGAATTGAACCCTGGTCCCTGTACTTGCCTAAGCAGGTGCTTACTCTTCTGAGATATGTCACTGGGCCTTTTTTTTTTTTTAATACTGTGATTTTTCTTGGTCATTTATATAAAAATATTGGTGTTTGTCTATGTGATAACTGTAAAGTAGCATTCCTTTATTTCATTGAATAGTATATTACAATGTGGTTATAACATTATATATATTTTATAACAATGAAATAATTTTATTTCACTGATATATATATATATATATATATATATATATATATATATATATATATAACATTAACGTGACATTTGGAGATCCATTCTTTTGCCCTAGGTTTTTAATATTAAAATAAAAAATGCTACAAAATGTTTCAATAAATTTTTGCATGAGTTTTTATTTTACTTGGACAAATATCTAGGAGAAAGTCCATTTCACATTGTAGATTATGGTTAGCTTTAATGTCTTACCTATTTTTATTATAATACTCTCTTTAAACATCTAGATATGATAATCTGAGCAAAAAATTAGATGATAACAATACATAATACAGCAATTGTTAATTGTCTATTCTTGTTTTGAAAATCTGTACCATTTTTATTTTTTTATACTGCATTGTTTCTGACTTTTTTTCTGGTTATTCTGTTCTTGTTTTTCCTAAGTACAAACACTTTTTTTTTCTTTTTACAGAACTGGGAATTGAATTCAGGCCCTTGCGCTTACCAGGGAAGCACTTACTCTACTGAGCCATATCCCCGGTCCCCCAAACACTTTCTACTGGGAACATAACATTTTACATTTCTACTGGCAACAAATTGTTGTAGGCAGCTAAATTAGACAGAAATATCAGAGTCAGTCAGACATGGCCAGGGCCTCCAGGAGACAATATGCTTTGTTTCCTGCCCTTTGCCACATGACTGGCTTCCTCATTTTGTCCTGGACTTCATCAATTTTACCTGAGCAGTGGTGCTTGTAATCTTATTGGCTGACCATAGTTTTGTCCCACCTCATGCCCACCTAAGCAATTTCCCATGTTTTCCACCTAAGATTCACCTCACTGCATGGCTTTACTCTATAAAAGTCCCTGGAAGAGATAGCTTCCTGGGGACAACTGTTGGGCGGGGGGCTTTTCTTCCTCCTTCTGACAGAAGCTTTCATTCCCCAGTAAGTATAATCTGCATGTAACCTCCATTTCTTCCTAAAATCCGTTCTTTGCTTTTAGAGAACATGAACTCACCCCAGGTTCCTTTCAGTTCTGGAGTTTCATTTCCCCAGTACCAATATGAAAATTTCAGTGATTCACATTGTCAGCACTGGGTGTGGTCATTAAGAAATTGCTTTAAATATGGAATAACGATTAATTTTCCCTGGCATTTTCATGACAACCAATGCTGCTGAACATCCTTTCTAATGCTTATCTACACTCCTTGTGTCTTCTTTGGTGCATGGTCTTTTGCTGCTGCCCCTCCCTTCACTCTCTGCTCTTGACTTCTGCCATGAACAGCTACCTCTGCCATGTGCTGGTATCTTGGAACCAGCTGAGTATGCACGAAAAGTTCCAGTAACTGTGAGCTAGACAAACCTTTCCTTCTTTCATTTTTGGGTATCAGGTATTTTGTCCTAGCGATGAGTGAAAAGTAACTGAGACACCAATAAAAAAGAATGTCTACTGTGTTGATATTGATATGTCTATATGTAATCATATTTCCAAGCTTTTTTCTCTCAATTTCTCATCTTCTATTGGCTTATTCAATACTGAAGATATTAAAGAAAAATATTGAAACATATCATTTTATCAGATGTAGACAAGAAATATCCCAGATGCTCTCACAGCAAAAAAGGCCCCACTTACTTCAAATGAATACGCTTTTCTGAAGTCATGGAAGAATGTTTACTGACACTCAAGTGAAAGAGAAATGGTTCTTCAGTGATCAGAGGAGACTGGAGTGCTTCCTCACCCAGCGCAGCTGTGGTCTATCCTGGGAAGAAAATTTCAGCTGATGTATATAACAAACTGGAGAGAGAATGTAAGCCCCCCAGATACCCAAAACTTGGCAGGTTCATGCTGCCTTCAGTCAGTTTTCTCCAGAAATCTGCGTGGTGCTAAAGGAAAACAGAACTTGAAGACCCTTAAACACATAGATTTGGCACAGATGTGGGAGGGGAGAATATCAGCTAACCTGAAGGAACCATAAATTCCACTTACATTATTTTTGGTCTCCTCTATAAACTAAATATCAGATACCTGGAGGGAAGGGCAAAAATCATAACTATGGGTTGAAGGCATTTTCAAACACTCTTGTGAGAAAATTGTGGAAGAGTTCCACAGTTAAGGAAGCAAAGCATTTACGCTCAGGATCAAGTGCAAGTATTCCTGCCAAAGTAGAATGATGTACTGTAGTAATAAAAAGCTTTTCCTTGAAATACAGCAATGAAAGCAAAGTCAAAAGACCTATGACAAGATGACAGAAAAGTTTTGTAGGACATAAAGGAACAATATCTACTGCACATAAAGAGATAAGGAAAAAGACCACTGTAAGCCCTATAGATTAATAGGCAAGAGATATGCCAATGTCGCAGAAAAAAGTTATGCAAATTAATCTCAAACAGAGTAAAAAAAATACTTGCCTCAAAAATGTATATGAATGTGTGATTCCACACACCTGTAACCCTGGTACTAAAGGCTGAGTTAAGATCATCTCCCATCTCCAGGAGTTCAAGGCCAGCCTGGGCTCCATGGCAAGGTCAGGACCACCCTGAAGTACATGAAAGATCTTCTCAAAAACAAAAATAGATGCTAAAGAATTCATATTCTTACTCACTAAACTAGCAGAAATTAAAAAGTAAAGAAAGAATATGTAGCAGTTGCAAGAAATATATAGATGGATCTTTTCTGTCTATACTTCTATTTAATAAACTAAACTAAGAATATTGTTTGATATTTAGAGCCATAATATAAAAAGTGAAATATTTAACAATGCATACAAATAAGAAAACATGTTTCTATTTCATGATGTAACCACATACAATACAACTTCATATATCTCAGTAAAAACCATCCTGTGATAACCTACCCTTTATGTGAGATAAATTAATGACAAAAAGAACCATAAATAAATCATAAATTTTATAAAAATATTTGATTCTAATAATAGTACTTATACCAGAAATCTAAAACAGGTTGTAACATAAACTGAATAAATATAAAATAAACCAAAAGTGTAAATATATCAGAGAGTAGTGTTCCCACAATTAAAATAGCTACGATAGGGAAACAGGAAAGTCAGGAAAAATCTGTGCCAATGAATATAAATTAGAGATTTATGTCAATCTATGCTTGAAGTAAAAATGCTTGGCAATATTCACTAAAACCTTGTGAATAGCAGGCAAACCTAACAGCAATCTGTTGATTTGTAAATACTTTTCTTCACTAGAAAGCACCAGGACTTGGGAAAATAACTGCTTTTATGTAAAGGCAGAAAGCAATCACAGGGAGCTATAAAAGAGGAAAACACTTGCTAACTGGAGACTAGGTGAGCACCAGGAGTCTGGTGACGATGTTTATAATACACTGAATAAAATTATTATAATTATGACAAGAATCAATATAATTAAAAAGAAAGAAAATAACATCAAGGAAGGAAAGCATTAATTTTCAAGATTTACTGTTAATAAAAGTAATATAAATTTTTTTCACTTCAAATTAAATTTTAAAAATTTATACTTGTACAAAAATACACACAGCATAAAATTCACTACCCTCAATATTTTTAAGTTTATAATTAGATGCTACTGAAAGCATTCACATTGTGTATCCGTCACCACCTTCAATCTTCAGAATTCCTTTTATCTTCTCAATCTGAAGTTCCATTACTTTTACATAATGGCTCTCAGCTCTCCTTCCCTCAGCCACTGGAAGCACCAGTTCACTTCTTATTTTTAACTTTTATCAATCTACTTACCTCAAATATGTGGAGCCCCAAAATTTTTTGTGTCTTTTCAGAATGGCTTAGTTCGGTTAAGCTGATATTCTCCAAGGTTATCCATCTTGTACCATGAGTTAGAATGACTTGTAGTTTTAAGGCTGAATAATTTCAGCGTGTTCAGTAGAACAAGGTTTCATTACTATCTCCTAATAAATGATATTCCACTGCAGAGAAGGCAACATTCTGTGCACCATCTTAGAATCAAAGATTGTTTCTCCCCATTCAGTGAGCATAGGGGTGTCTGTTCTTGAACTTTACATCTTCCAGAACTGTAGGAAGAACTTTCTGTTCTTTATAAAATGCTATGTAAGTGGTACTATATTGCAGCATAAAAAACAGACAAAGACAGATGAACATTAATTTTCTTTCCTTCCTTAAATGACTTGAACAAAAGTTCTATGAAATCAAATCTGTATGGTTACATTATGTAGTGCTATGCCAGACAATAACCTGAATGATCAGAAATATATGTGAGAAGTATGAATATTAAAATAAATAGCAAATAAAATAATTGGTATACATATACATGCACAGTCTTTGCATTCTTAATGGACACACATTTATTTAAGGAAAATGTATAATATATGTTGTTGATTTTTTAAAATTAATCAAATAATTTTATTGGTATGTTTTTAGATATAGACAAAAATCACGGTCGTCACAGGGAATTTGTTTCTGTACATGATGTATCTTGTGGGCATCAGAGTATTTTCATTTTTGTCTTTATTTTATTTTTTCTGTCTTATTTGCCTTTTGGAGTTTCTTTTATATTTGTTTGTTTAGGTTGTTATCTCTGTTGTTTGTTTTGCTTGCCTTGTTTTCTCTTTTTCTTCAATTGTCTTTTTTTCTTTTGTTTTGTTTTGTTTTTGGCCTTTTGAGCAAAAGCTGGCCATGAGTGTGCAGCAATCTTTTTCCCTCAGCCTCCCAAGTGCTGGGATTACAAGCATGTACCCATGAAGGTCCACGCCTAGAAAACCATCTCTTGAGTTTTTATTTGTTCATGTGACTGAATGTTGTCCCTAGGCTTTCTGTTTCACTTCAATATTCTTTTGTGTTCTCCTTCATTCCTTCTCCCCCATCTTGTCCAGTTTCTCAAAGACTGAATGATCTTCCTTTGTCATTCAGCCTTGCTTGTACTCTGTTTCTCTTCATTTATTTCTTTATTTTGTTTCTCTTACCCCTCTTAAGTTCTATACACACATGCACACACACACACACACACACACACACACACACACACACACACACACACCCACCCAGGTATAGTCACTGTACTAATGTGAAACACTGCACACAAGTTTGTGTCTTCTGCTGGATTTTTGTATATAACTACAGAACTTACTTTATGGTTAAAAGTACCAACTAGTTGCCACATTTTGCCAGTTTCTACACTATGCAGGGACTATTGCCATTATGAATTGTTCTGCTTTAGCCAGGTTGTCATTTCTGTTGCCGTTGGTTGTTTCCCCCTGTACGACGACATTGTCATTGTCTGGAGTCCTAATCCAGCCCTCGGTGCTGAACCAAATAGAAAATTCTAGTCCCTAACAAATGTCTCCTTGAAACAGACACAAAGACAAGAACCAGTTATGCTTGGAAGACATTCCTGAGGAACAGACATTTCTCAGAGAAACATGATGCTCGTGATAAAGCTATCTACCACATGAAATGTATTAGCATAAAACAGAAAACAAAATAAAACTAAAAGAGTAGAAAACAATAAAACACGGAGACAACATCAAGCCTCAGATATCCAGACCTCTCAGCACAAGTCCAAAATCAGAAGCCACTCACCTGAATTTTCTACGATGGTAGCGGCAGGAGTATGAGAAGAAGAAAAAAACTACTGTTTTGTAACATGAACCTGGCATATTCATCAGATAATTGATTGAAGACTGATTTATCAATAGATATTCAGAGGTACTAAAAAATCATTCATTCTTTAGGAAGATTTTAATCCTAGATTTCCTTATATTATAAAACCATTATCAGAGTTACTATAAATAGTTGTAGAAAATACAAACTAAAATAATTTTAATTTGAACATCATCCACAAGACAAAAAAGCATACAGAACGGGCTTCCTAAAATGATGGGCTTCCCATGAAAAATACGTAATATCTCTGAGGATTTTTTTTCAAGAATGTTTAATCTGAGTGTCAGCATGATGAAGTAATCATGGAAAACAAGTTAATAATGTAAAACGTTTCATCAGACAATCGCTCGGTCTTGAATAATATTTAGCATGCTTTGGCTAGGGAAATAACTACCTCTGCCCTGCATCATTGGGACAATCCAAAAAGTATCATGTATTTTAGAAGATTTTTGAGGAGAGGAAATTCCCTAGTTGAAAACCATCAAGGGCCAGTTAGATAGCTCAGTGGTCTAAAGCGCCTGCTTAGGCAAGCACAGGGACCCAGGTTCAATCCCTGGCACCACGTGCTGCGCCAGCCCTGTTCTCAGGCTGAACAGACAAAAAAAATCAAGACTGATGCCACAAGGAAATAATAGAAGTAAGAGAGATGAAAGCTGATATACTTATAAAACAAACATAACTTTGCATAATCAGAGAGGGACAGAAAAGATAGCAATATTGGTGTCTGTGTTTATTTGATTCTACACAAAACTAAGCAAAAATAAATCCCAACACAAAAGACTTAGTGCAAGTGTAATAGTAAATTACTTGGAAACATTGGAGCCTTTGGTGTTAATGGGGTAAAATAAAGATGAAACCATATATAAAAGATAATCACAAGAATCATCACTGTGGATAGCTAACTTAAATTTAATCTGAGAATGTATTTAAAAAATAAAATCAGCTTCATCTAATTCCTTGGTGGGAGAAATGGGATTCAAACAAATTTGTGTCAAGCCCTGTTTGAGGGTTGATCCCAGCAGTGTTAGTTAATTTCCAGACTTAACTGTCTGTGTGGCTAAGTTTAGACAAAGGTCTTGGTCTCAAGAAAATAGATGGAGATACTGACGGGAAAAGTCCTCCAGGGCACAGGCTGGAGCTGCAAGGTGCAGCTTAGTGAGGTTTATTTGAAAATATGCATGAAATAAACTATTTCTCATGACAAATATAAAATTATTAAATCTGATAACAGGAAATAAAATCTAGGCAGACCAATTCCATTGAAATAAGAAGAGAAAATAGCCAAATGATTTACTGCTACCATTACCAACTCCAACATCTGAAACAAAACAAAAAAGTAAAATAAGCTCAACATTCAAAAGAAGATTTAACCAAATTTTTCAGGAAAAAATATAGCACAAATACGATTTTTTTAAAATGCAAAGAAGACATAAAGCTTCTGAGAAAAGTGAAAGAAAAAATTAGTGAGTGCAAACATACCGTGCTTCTGCTAAGTATACTCAACATCGTAAGCCCAGCTATTTCTCTAAGCCATGCAGATGTGTTGCACGATCCTATTAAACCGTATTACAATAATTATCAGAAGTAGAGCAACATAAAATAGCATGAAGAAAATATTTAAAACATAAATAGAAGGAAAAATCTGAAAGTAAATAGACATGATATGTGAATTTCTCATCCAGTATTAAAATATCTCATATTTTACTACTGCATGAGAAATTATTAAAATGAGTTGTTAAACCTGAAGAATAGACAGAAATTAGAACATATTCAAATCTATAAAAAGTTGAATACACACATATTCATATGCACAGGTATGTAAATACCCATATGTGTAACATGTATGTAGATGAACATAAATACAGATATATTTGTAATTACAGTTGATGCTGCTAATATTTTAACCCAATCACATAAAAAGAAAGGGTGGAGGATCGGAGTGATAGTTCAGTGGTCTAAGTGCCTGCCTGGCAAGTGTGGGGACCAGGTGGATTCCTGGCACCACGTGTTGTGCTGGCCCTGCCCCCGGGGAATGCTGAGGTAGCCACAGACACCAGACATGATGGCACAGGCCTATAATCCCAGTGCTGGGAGGCTGAAACAAGAGGAACACCACAAGTCTGAGCAGTTTAGCAAGACCCTGTACCAAACCAATTTAAAAAAAAAAGATTAAAAGAAGGAAAGTTTGGATCTGTAAATTTTGCTAATTCTATTGTGTAAATGTTGCTTTCATGATAAATTCCAATTATAAACTTGAAAATACCAAATTTATAATAAAAGGATAATTTATAGTAGCTAATTTTTGCATAACATTTCTATCATTTAAAGGAATATAATAAAATAATTAGAAAATACACACCCACTTATCAATTTTATTTTAATATAATTTACTTGAATTATATGTTGATAATTTAATGTTTAAGTGTGTTTAGGAAATTGCCTCATACTTAGATGTTTAGCAGTTGGCCTAATGAGACCAGTGAGAGCCAATTCCATGTAGGATAATATATGCAGAAATTTACAATAGAATGCTTACAAGAGTAAAGTAACCTATAGTCAAAGTTCTGAGCATAGGACTGGCTTATCATTAGCTTTTGAATTAGTATTTGTTATCCTGCAAAGATAGAATTTAAAATAAGTAGAAATTAGATCACTCAGTATATTATTGAAGAGGTAAATGATAAGCAGGATTTCCATTTCATGTTAGCACCAAAGTCAAAGACAGATGGATCAAAATTTGAAATATTAGAAAAACAACTTTCTAGAGAACCATCTAACTTTTCTGAATGTACTCCATATAAACAAAATATCAACAAACTGCAAATATTTTAAACTCATACCACAGGAAAGGAATTAATTTCCTAAGTACAGCTTTTAATCTATAAGTTGATTATGTAAAAGATAATGTGTAAAGCCCATGATATGAAGCAAGGTGTGGCCATAGCACCGCATTGTAGGGCTGAAACAGGAGTATGGCAATTCCTGTGTGGGTCAATGCATAACTTTCCAAGACTTAACTCAAAAATGAAGAATAAAAAGGACTTGGGTCCTGTGTTTAATTCTCAGTGCCATGAACACACACACACACACACACACACACACACACACACTAATATATCAGTAACAAAGTAGCAAAGAAAATAGCTCAGTTCACATTGTGACAATGAGAAGCTATCTAAAACTTATCCTCCTCTAAAGCAAATTACTAAGTGTTGCTACCCACAGTGCTGGAGAGGACACCAAGGGATGAGCATGTCTGTGAACTGCTGCTAGGACAGCGTGCTTCCTCTAGTGGGCAACACTTAATGCCTAAACATCTAAACAAAATGCGGAAAACATTCGGGCTCTTGGAATTGGAGAATGCAATTCTCTGTATTTTTTCTTATAAACATCCTGAAATAGGGATGAAGAAATAGCTCAATGGCATAAACAACTGCCTGGCAAGCACAAGGTCCCAAGTTCAATCCCCAGCACCACAAAAACAACAACAAAAAATCCCCACATAATAAAAGTTAATATACATATTTAAATACGTACTTTCTTTATGTATTTTAATAATGGACAAATAGGAATAAGTTTTAATGCTGTCAGATCATAAGATGCGATGCACTTATTAAGGGTAAAGCATAACTGCAATTATAATCACAAACTACACAACTGTACTCCTGTATGATTCTAATAGAATTGAAAAGTTTTGTTAGCTTCTGATGCATTTCCCAGTCATAGTAAAATGCATTACTTATGTGTTTATATAGATGCTATTATAAAAACAATCTACAAGACTACCAACCATTACAAAATTATAACACAAAAGAAGGCTGGGAAGATAGCTCAGTAGAATAAGCACTTGCCTGGCAAGCACAGGGTCACTGACTTCAATCTCCAGTACTAAAGAAAAAAATCTGTATCTATATCTACATCATCTATATCTACATCTATATCTATCTATATTATCTATATCTATCATCTATATCTATATCTATATCATCTATAGCTATATCATATATATATATATATATCACAAAAATGTGGATGGTTCATAAACTAATAATGATAATAAATAGCTGTGTTTTCATTGGGAACATTGTTTTGGGACTGCATTGCTAGTGATTAATAGGAAACCATTTCTGGCGAGTAGATGGAATTACAAAGTAGGAGCATAATGTGTTCATGCTTGCAGCATTTCACTAGGTACCTGAGGGAAGCACTGTTAGGATGAAGTCTTGTCTTGATCTCACCCTCCAAGATGTAAAATTTGCAGTCATCTCTAGCTACTTCCAACAGACTTAGATTTAAAGGTAGCATAAATACAAATTTTAAAATCTCTAAAAATAAAAATTCTTAAAGATCTGTATTGTCATTAATAACATTAATAACACTTTGATTGTCTTTACATGATCATTTTTCTCTATTTTTGTAAATGAATTTTTAAAATGCCATTTGATTTTCTCAGGCATTATTCTATCAAAATGACACAATACTTTGCAGAGTTAATGAAAGGCAAAAATTTCAACAAATTAATAGGAAAAGTTCTACAAATGGGAATGGACAAGCTGGTTTAAGCAAAAAATAAGAATTGTCCCAATCTCATTTTTATCCTGGTGAATCTTAATTAGAATTATGGTAAGCTGCTTTAGTGCTAATAAGGATTAATGTCACAGGAATAAGCAGAACATACAAATCAATAAATGCTGCTATATCAATATATGAACAGGGACACAAATAGCCATTTGAGTTCTTGAGAGAGAACTTGGTATGAAGCTAAAGATTTGTTATGTGGATTTTACAATACCCTGTGGAGCCCAGGAAGCCATGCTTGCACACAGTGTACTCCAACACTGCCTAAAGAACAGTGCTGTGAAACTTCACAGTAAAGATAAATTTTAACCACTGTACAACTTGTGCATGGAATTATTTCACTACTCTACCACAGTTGCAAGTGCCTGAGTTTTGGTGATGAGAGACTTTTACATATATATGATTACAGAGGAACTATTTATTTTTAGTTTCATTCCCTTCTGAAAATACAACAGACATGTGAGCTTATGGGTACTATTGAGGAGGAAGAAACAAATAAAATGAAAAAAAATAAAACTATTATGGTGCTACAGGCATCAGATAATTTTAGCTTTGCACTGAATAAAAGAAAAGATAAATTATAATGACTTAAATAAGGAACAGAATTATTTTAAAAGGAAAGCAGTTCTGGCGTATGGCACTTTTCTATGATGGAAAGAAACTAGAAGATGTACCAGAGCTTTGTTCAGTCATTCTTCAGTGTGACTTCACACAGAACTTTTTATGTATGATGGGCCTGCTATATGTCAGTGGTAGAAGGTAATGTTCTTCTTTTAAGGAAGGTTTTAGAAGTCACCTATTCTATATACCTATCATGCACCACACACAGTAACATGACCAAGAATTGCTGGAAAGAGGTTGGAAAAGGTAATCTTTATTTTTTTTTGACAACAACTAGTTTTAAATTTATTTTAATGCTAAGGTGTAAAAAGAGAACATATGCTAAGAAACAAGATCTATCTGTGAAAACAATTCACCATTTTTCAAGTGATGTCTTTATCTATTTTAGAATCTAGTGCACACTACTGATAATTTAATTCTCATGTGACCTTAGTCTTCTTAAATCTGTGGCAGATTTTGAGCATTTAGTTGTTTGACATTAACTTGACATTTTTGAGAACTGATTAAGTATTTTGTAAAATGACCCTTATATTGGTTTTATGCAAAATTTTCTATGAAACAGATTGTAGTTAAGGATACTTGTGAAATGCAAAGTTCTCTTTGAAATTCATCATATCTTGGAAAACAAGATTCCAAAATAACTAGATACTTGTGATATCAATATTTATCATACTTAATTGGGGTGGCTTCTGCCACAGGGTCTCATTGTAAAGTTATATTTTTCTTACTTTATTCTTTAACA
Organism: Ctenomys sociabilis; assembly: GCA_004027165.1. Classification (NCBI taxonomy): domain Eukaryota; kingdom Metazoa; phylum Chordata; class Mammalia; order Rodentia; family Ctenomyidae; genus Ctenomys; species Ctenomys sociabilis. The sequence continues at coordinate 23,625 of PVKA01004215.1, forward strand.
ATGAGATACTGCTCCAAAACCACAGTAAAGTCAGGAGAAACTGGGTTTCACTTCCTGGAGGGAGAACTATTAAAGAATTTGTGAACATATGTAGAAATCGCCTCAGTTATTAAAACATTTGGGAGAATTACTTTAAGGATATGCAAATTTTCTATCTCTCTTTCAAGTTTTGCCCAAAACTTTTAGCTTTCAGCAGTAGCTCTTGGCTGAAGTATTTATAACTGTAGTGTTCTACTGATGGTTTTCTGTTTCTCTCATTGCTTCTACATTTTTTTATTGAAATGCTTCTAAGGGAAAGAATCCTTTATGCTAATTATCATTTAGCTCATTACTTATTAAGTCATGAAATTTATATCATGTTGCATTATACTTTTAAATCTTTTGAATTAAAATTCACTATTGTACTTATTTTATACCTTAAAATACTTTGGTTCAATCATGGAAAGGTCTTTCAGGTAGTTTTGTATGAACCGTTTTTACGTATCTATCCTTTTAAATTTGAATTTCTCTAGCTTCTGAAACTCCTAAGTGCTAGAAACTCTTGTGATATTTGCAATTGCTCAGGTCCTAAGCTAACCATTTCTCCAGGGGCCCTGCTTCCTTTATCTACAGAACGGAATTTAGAAAGTAAATATGTTGCCAGCATACTTCACATGACTCCTAATGTCCTAAATGTGTCATAATTTATTTTATCATTACAGATGCTAGGTCATTTGACTGAAAATCTTTTTTTTATTTGGGAAGTTTGTGAGTTATTTTGCTTTGACCTTGGGCGTGCTATAAATTCAATGTTTTTATCATCATCTGTATCCAAACTGATTTTTTGACCACTTGTTTTCTTGTTATTGAGAGAAGTATCTGAGATCTGTAACTATAATTTGCATTTTTTTTGCTTATTTCCAATGTCAGTTTTTCAGCACCTATCAATGGATAGATACAGAAAATGAGAATATATATATATATATATTGCTTTTTAAAAAAGAAAATACTTCTTTCATTTACAATTATATGATGATCCAGGAGGGGCAGCAATTGAAATATGCAGAGCACAGAAAGATAGATACATATCACATTGCATGATTTATATATGGAATTGAAGATTACTAGAATAATATATGGAAAGTTGATTGTCAGGGACATGATTGGGGGAAGTGGGTGTATTTTTTTTATGACAAGACAACAAAATTTTATTTTATTTTATTTTTTTCAAATAGAAGTGCATCCTTTATTTTATTTATTTTATTTTATTGAAGTACAAATATCAATGAGACAGTTTTAAGACACCTTTACAGGACAGATTCAATAAATTAATACAATGCAAACTGTTTTCATAATGTTTTGGTATTGTACAAGGTGCATACATGATATTATAATTACAGACATTATTATAGCAGATGTGTCTTAGTAAATTAAGAGAGTGTAGCTGTTTACTTATTTTTTAATACCTGAATTATATCACAAATTTAATAATTAATACTTTCTACCTTGTTATTTTCCTAGTGGTTGTCCATAGTACAAGAAGCTGACATAATATCTTGTCCAACAACTATTAGTGTAAATCTTGCTTCTCAGAGAATTATGCAGAAGCACGGCATATTTATCTTAATTGTACTGTTTATATACGCACATCATGATTCTTCCTTTCTAAACCCCTTTTTTTTCTAGACCTGTCAAAGATGGGCACTTCATTGTCATTAAACCAATTTAGGTTCCTGAACTTGTTGACACAATCCAAGACAGTCTAGCATTCCACAATAATAGTGAGTTATCTGAACAAGTTGTTGACTGCAGCCATTTACAGCTCAACTGATTATTATGGCCCTGCATTGTATACCTCATTTTTATACTTTTCTGATAGATGGTTAAGACTGACATAGCACAAGACCTATATACCAAAATATGTGGTTTCTGTTTCTAATGAGGTCAGTGAAGTCCCCTCAAGGTTTATCTTGTAATCTTCTACCTTACTTTATAGATCCTTTGTCTGTGTCATCCATGTGGATGAGTCACGGCCAATGCTTGACTACTTTGCTCTTTGTGAGAGCCTGAGAGAAAGTTTTCTCTCCATGTGACTCTCCCCAGGACAATACAGATCATTGATCTCCTTGCTCTGTGGCTCCATAATCTCCTTGATCAGAAAATTTGGGGCACAACAGAGTTTCATGTTACAGTACAGGTTCACATATGTCCTGAGTCTTCGCTGACCTTGAAAGGCTAGGGCCAAAATGTTGGCTGGCCTTGTAGCCCTTCTATTTCTCCAATTTTGATCTGTTAACTTAGGTTTTTAAACATCTACAAGAAAAGCTGATTAGTAACCTGCAGCATATGCTGTTCAGTTTGCCCTAACTATCTGACTCAATTCTTTTTAGTTGTTGTTGTACATTTCTATTTGTATTTCTTCTTTTGACTTCTTATACTAGGGAGACTATATGATATTTGAACATGTGTGTCTGATTTATTTCACTTATGAGTATATGTTCAAGTGGCATCCACTTCAATATAAATGCTTCAAGTTTATCATTCTCAATATCTGAGTAATACTCCATTAAATAGAAATGCCACATCTTTTTCAACGATTCTTCATATGATAGACATCTTGGTTGTTTCCAAGATTTTGCTATCACAAATTGTGCTACTATAAACATAGGTACACATATATCACTATGATATAATGTTTTCAGTTCCTCTGGGAAAATTCCGAGTAGGGGGATAGCTGGCTTGAATGGGATTTCCAGTCCTACTCTTTTGAGGAGTCTCCACACTGATCTCCACAATGGTTCCACCAGTCTACATTCCCACCAAAAGTGGAGAACTGTTCCCTTTTCCCCACAACCTCTCCAACATTTGTTGTGGTTCATTTCCTTATGATAGCCATTCTTTCTGGAGTGAGATAGTATCTCAGTATTGTTTTTATTTGCGTTTCATGGATGGCTAGCAATGTGGAGCATTTTTTCATGTATTTATTCACTTCTTTAAATTCATCCTCTGAGAAATGTGTATTCATCTCAGATGCCCATTTCTGAATCTTAGTTCTTTATATATTCTAGACAGCAGTCCTTTGTCTGATTGCTTATTAGTTAGGATTTTTTCAAAATTTGTGGGTTGTCTTTTCACTCTGTTGACAATTTCTTTTGATGTGCAAAAACTCTTCAGGAAAAATTGATCCCAGTTATTGATTCTTTGAAGTGTTTCCCATGCAAATATATGTTTGTTCATGAACTCTTTGCCTACCCGTATGTCTTCAAGAGTTCCTCCTACTTTATCTTCCAGGAGATTGAGTGTTTCTCTTCCAGGAGATTGAATGTTTCTCTTTTAATGTTTAGATCTTTAATCCATTTTTACTTTAGCTTAGTGCATGGTGATAGAGCTGGGCCAAGTTTTAGTTTTCAGTATGTAGAAAGGCAGGTTTTCTAGCACCATTTGTTAAAAAGGCTTTCTTTCTTCTAGTGAGTATGTTTGGCCCCTGTATTTTTTAAATACACTGTTTCTATTGTGTATGAAGAGTTAAAGTGATTTCGTTGTAAAATGTGTTGAGCATAGTTAATAGCAATACAGTATATATGTGAAAAGTGTTGAAAGAAGGTTTTGTTTTAACCATCATAATATTAATAGATACGCTTTAACCATTCCATGTCAAAACATTGTGCTATCAGATATATGGTGTATATCATACACCATATGGTTTATTTGACAATTTGTAAATAAATAAGGCACAAATATCTCTTTGTCATGCTTTCTTAAACATTCTTAGCTTCACACATATTTGAGATTTTTGTGACTCCTTGAATAACTGACTACTGTGTAGTTTCTTAGTGTTTATCTTTGCTCAAAAAAAATTTAGTTTTTCCACCCTCTTTTGGTTAGTCTTTGGATGATATATATTTATCTACCATCATCCATATGTCATAATTGAGAGACTATTATAAGCAGCAGCTATTTGGGTGTTTTTGTTTAAATGATATTTGAGATCATTGACATTTAAAGTAATTTCAATGTGGTTAGACAATCATAACATATACCTGATCCTAGCTATTTTCTAAATATTACATGTATACTTCGCTTTCTTTTCCTTTTTTCTTTTTGCCACATACAAATCTAATTACTTTTCATGGCTTCCTACATGTCACTCCCTCTACATCCTATAAGGTGATTAGACATCATTAAGTCATGCTGTCTATGTGTGTGAATGTAACATGTTTAGTTCTCATCACATGTACAGTGGATATGTGCTCAGAAATGTGTTTTGCAGGCTATGCTTGAGTTTTGCAATATTCATGCTTAAAATAATTGAACTATAACTTTAAATTTTATATTTTGTGTACATTGTAAATAAATTTCTATATTAATCTATTTCATATCTCTGTCTTGTCCCCTTATTTAAGTATTTCATTTTCATATTATACACAATGGTTGCTTTTTGTTATTGTTGTTGTTGAAATTACAAGAATATATTTCTTGGGGGAAACAAATCTGTCCAAGAGAGGGACAGAAGAGAGCCCAGAGTGGCAGATCCCTCTCATCTCATTCTATAAAGGATATTTTCACTGAGTGTAGAATTCTATATAGGTTTTTCTCCTTTCCAGAATTTCAGGTTTTTGCTCTATCATTTCTTACTTGCATGATTATCATTCATAGTATGCTATAATTCTTATCCATTTTACAGTGTTGGTAATGTTAATTCCTTCTCTCTGTGTGCGTCAAGATTTTCCTTTAAAAATATTATCAAGTTGAGGGAACAGTAAAATAGCATAGTGGATCAAAGTGCCTGCAAGAAGACACAGAGGTGAGGGTGGTGGATTCAATCCTCATCCCCCAGGGCACATGGAGACTGCAACTGAGACTGGGCATGGTGGCACACACCTGTAATCCAAGCACTTGGGAGGCTGTAATCAGGAGAATCACCGTGAGTCTGATCTGGTAGAGACACTGAACACTCTATAGACTCTTACTTAAAATACAGAAAAAGAAATTATCAAGTTGAATAGTACATTGTAAAACTGTGATGTAGTGTTTGGGGTTTCGTTGTTATTGTTGACTTTTTCCAATATCAACAGTTTAGTGTTCTACCAGGTTCTTAATTCATCATTTCCTTTGCAAAATAATTGGCTATTATTTCTTCAAATATATTCTCTGTACTATTCTTTACCATCTGAAATAACAATACATGCATTTTTAGATGATTTGATTCTATCTCACAGCTCTTACATTTCTAGCTTTTGTTCTATAATATTTTTATTTTTATTGTACTTTTTGTATTGATCTCTCTTCAAGATCAGTGAAGCTTGACTACGTTAAAATTTCACAGGGGCTGTGCTCCTAAACATAGGCTTCTTCCTCATCACTAACTCTGTCTCTAGCATTCACATGAATTCATTACTGATTCTATTTATTAGCTAAAATTATCAGTGTAAGATTGCCTGATCTCTAACATTTCCATCTAACTTTTTAATGTACTAAACATAGTTATTTTATGCCACATCTGAGTTCACTTCTAATGACTACTTTGTTTCTTCTCTTGTATTTTCCAGATAAAGGCCTACAAAACGTACAAGAATGTACCTCCAAGCATAAAGTTTTTTTTTTTCTGTATTTACCACAGGGTCTATAGGATCTATAGGGTCTACAGAGTCTCACTACAGAGATCAGACTCACAGTGATTCTCCTGTTTTTATCCTCTCAAGTGCTGGAATTACAGGCATGTACCACCACACTCAGTCTCAATTGTCATCTCAGTGTGCCCCATGGGCAGGGCCAGCAAGGCAAGTGGGGAATCCAGCCCTAGCCACTGCACTCTGCCTAAGCAGGAGCTTTAGTCCCCTGGGCTATCATGCCAGCCCTCAAAATAGAAACAGAAAGAGAGAAAGAAAGAGAGAGAGAGAGGAAACTAGAATCAAAATGTGCTTTGTTTATTTGGACTTGAGTGTCACCAAATGGCTTTGTGTCTTCCCATTTTGTTTTTGGAGAGTCTTTAATTGGAATTTTCAGTATATGCCAGCATTATTTTTACTCAGTGTTCATTAATACGGTGGCTGAAGACTAAGAAACAGTTGCTACCTGAAATTTTGAGAAGGTTTCAGTCTTAGAGAGGGGCTGAAATCCTGGCTTTCAGGAGTGTGCCCTAAGAAGTGTAACTGGCTTTTGTTATAATGTGCTGATCCCAGCCATATTTCTTCACCTGTTTCAGGAACAGAAGGACTTTGTATTCCCCACCCCACCTACATAGGTCTTAAAAGCATTAACAGGCTGTATGCTTAATTATTTTACCACTATAGAGCACTTTCCTAACGTGTTTGATGTGGTTTTTGTTCCTACGGAAAATAAGAATCTTGGCCTACATAAATCTAGGTGCTGGCTGTGACCTCCATCCTCTATCTTCAGTTTCCATTCCTGCACTCTCAGGAAACAGTGTTTTGTTTGTTTTTGTTTTTGTTTTGTTTAATAGCTCTTTCACTTCTCTGAGATTCATGGTTTCTTTCCCAGTTGGGAGAGCAGAAAGTGAGGATATTAGCCAAGCTGTTCTCCCTCACCTTCCACCAACATGACTGAGTATCTTTCGTAAATTTCCCTCATCTTCCCTGAACATCCGGTGGGGATCTATTCATCTGTGGATTCTTCCATCAGTTTCATGATCTAAGGTTAGGCCAGGGTTAGTCTCTAGTAATGCATTTAAAATTCCTACCTAAGTGTTCTCTTGCCTTATATATTAGCCAGTGATGTCTACTCCAGGAAGTTAAATTCACAGGTTCCTGTTTATACTACAGTGTTATTTCATAAATATGGAAATTACATATTTTGGTCTTATTGATTTTCAAGATTTTACATATTCCGAATGCAATCCATTTTCAGTTGTGTTTTTGACTCTTTACATGCTGAATACAATCCTTTTTGGCTATGTTCCTTTTATTCTAAGTTTCCTTCTTATTTTTTTCTAATTCACTACATTTTCTAAATTTAATATTGATCTGTTTATCTCTCCTATAAGTTTATGCTTGATGGATGCTGCTAAGGTATGCTTGGCTATAACAATATCAGAAAGTTATCCCAGATTATACAGTACAAGAACTTCTGATATAGCTCTCATTTTTGGAAATACAATACATCTGGAATATGTAAATTTTGTGTCAGATAGAGTTGCAGTTTTATGCTTTCCAAATATATGATTTACTCAATAGCAGTTTTTCAAAGTTTTTTAATAACATGTCTCAAAAAATAACTATTAATATGGCATGTCTATTACTGAACAACTATTTCATTTAATATTTTAACTGTACTTATCTTGAAAATATAAAAATGCCATAGATCTGTTTATCAGTTTTGTAGTTTTAAGTGCATTAATATGATTTCTTAATAGTTTTTAAGTATTTTTCTTCTTTCCTTATTTCTTAAACTGACAGAGAAATACATTCTCTTTCATTTTCCTCAGAGTTTCATTTCTATTTCAAGTTGATATACTGTGGAAATACCCTTTGTTCTTATCCACCAAATTTGTGCATTTTCCTTCTTTATTGTCTTATTTGGGTTATATTAATTAGGTGAACTTTTAGGGATTTTTCTGCTGTGCTCCTAAGATCATCTATTGAGCCTTTTTTACTATCAATAATACTATCTTTAAATTATAAAGGGCTAACAGAATGTGCATTTATTTGTTTTTAATTATATGCTTGCTTCCATGCTCTCAGAAACCCCAGATCCAGCCCAAGCCCAGGATGGCCAATGTGTGAGAAATCCTCTGCACCCACAGGATCTCTCTGGACCAAACCTAGGCTCACCATGTGAGTGAGTCATTCTACAAGCCCTGAGATGCCTGCATCCCTCTGGAGCCCATCTCCAAGCCCACCAAGAGAGTGAGAACTTCTGCCATGCTTTCCATACCCTTCCAGACCAGGCACAAGCCCAGACCTGCCTAATGTGTGGGAGAACTTCGGCACTCCCCTGCACCTCCTGGGCTGGGGCAAAACAGAGGGGCACAACAGGTTTACTGTTGTGCTAGGGCAGGGGAACAAGTTCACTTCTAAGGGTTGCAGAAGGAAGGAGCTGAGCACAACAGCTAGACCCAAGCCAGGCACAACTGGATAAAGTCAAATTTAATAAATCTTCACCCAAATTTCAGTAGATGCTAAGGTTATAACTGAAGCACAACTTTACAACAAAGGTCAGAGGTCAGTGCTATGACATTACAAAGGAGCAAAACGCAAGCTCATGACTTAGCCCTCCCAGAACAAGTGTGGAACACTTGTTAGCTCAGCTGAGATGTATGAATTAATAGTGTCTGAAGTAAAGAAACAATAGCAGAAAGGTATAGAGGAACTCAGATCAGAATTAATCTCCAAAATAAAAAGTAAAACTCTGAATTAAGAGAGTCTGAAGTAAAGAATCAAATGCAGAAACATATAGAGGAAATCAGATGACAAATAATCTCTGAAATAAAAGAATTAATAACTGCTTCTAAAAAAGAGACATAAAAATAGAGGAAATTAGAAAAGCAACAGATTCCTTGAATGAGCAATACAGGAAAGAAATAGATCGCATGAAGCAGAGTGAAAGAGATACAGAGGAACTTAAAAAATCTCAGTCAAAAGCTTGCAAACCCATTAGAATGAAAGTGAAGATAGAGTTTCAGATCTTGAGGATGCTGTTAGAGAAAATGAAAAGGCAAGAAAAGATCTTTTAAAAACAACTATGATGCGGGAAAAATAATTCATTACCTGAAAGAAAATGCAAAGGTGAAAAAAGTGAGACTAATAGGCATCAATGAGAAAGAAGGAGTCAATACAAATGATATAAAAAGTATATGGGCAGAAGTAAGAGGAGAAAATGTCCTAATATGAGGAAACAAACTGACATTCAGGAAACTGAAACATACAGAACTCCAAATAACTTCAACCCGATTAAAAATACACCGAAACATATAAAAGTCAAGATCCCAGAAATCCAGCAAAGAACAATATACTGAAAGCCACTAGAGAAAAGAAACAGATCACATTTAAGGTAAATTCCATCAGAATAACGATTGACATCTCCTCAAATTCATGAAAGCAAGAAGAGCATGGAGCAGAGTACTTCAAGTTTTCTATAAAAAAAAAAAAAAATTCCACCGCATATTACTATACCCTGCAAAACTCTTTCAAGTTTGATGGGGAAGAGAAATATTTCAAGACAAAGAACATCTAAAGAATTTCATGATGACAAAGTGAACTCTACACAGCCTGGTAAAAGATCTTCTAGAAAGGGAAGAAAATGATCAGAACACTATGAACAAGAAGAGAAGGAACCCTCTAACTGGGGCAAACAATTACACACAGGAGAAAACAAAAGCAGGCACATAATATGTGGATCATAAATCTCAATTATAACCATCAATGTATATGGACCAAATTCACCAATTAAAAGAAATAGACAGGTACAGTTAATTAAGAAACATAATCCAAACATATGCTTTATATAAGAAACACACTTAACTCAAAAAGAAATTCATAGGCTTAAAGTCAAAGGATGGAAAACAATGCTACATGCCCCAGCATCTCATAAAAAAGCAAGGATAGAAATCCTGTTCTCAGAGAGCCTCAACTTCAAACCAAGAATGATCAAATTAAATACAGAAGGCCACTATATATTGGTTAGGGGAAAAATTCAAGAGGAATAGGTAACACTCATAAATATATACGCATCAAACACAGGAACACCTAACTATACAAGAAAAATCCTAATAGACATGAAAAATCTAATATCCAAGACCACAATCTTAACAGGAGACCTTAACATCCCTTGTCTCAAAAATATATGTCAGCAAGATAAAAAAATTAGCAAAGAAGTAGCAGCACTGAACCAGAGCTTGGAACAAATGGACTTACTGGACATATATAGGTTGTTACACATAACCACAGCTAAATATACATTTTTTTCAGCTGCACATGGGTCATTTTCTGAAGTAGACCATATGCTGATCCATAGGTCATGCTAAAGTATGTGTAGGAAAACAGAAATTATCCCATGCATATTATCCAGGAACAGTGCAATGAAACTGGAAATACACAAGACAAGAAAATAGAAAAAAAAAAAAAAACCTAAATAAAGGGAAATTAAACACCTTACTCAGCAACCAATGGGTCACACATGAAATTAAACAAGAAATTCAACAATATCCATAATTCAATGAAAATTCAAGCACAACGTATCTGAATTTATGGGATGATATGAAAGCTGTCAATGGGGAAAACCATAGTTGTGAACTCATACATTAGGAAACCAGAACATGAATAAATAAACACCCTAATGATGCAACTCAAACATCTAGAATAGGAAAAGCAAACCAATCCAGAGCCCAAAGACAGGAAGAAGTCATAGATTAGAGCAGAAACTAATTCAATAGAGATGAAGAAAATCGTTCAAAAAATTAACACATCAGAAAGCTGGTTCTGGGCCAGGGAGATGGCTCAGTGGAATAAGTGTTACCTTGGTAAGTGCAAGGGCCTGAGTTCAATCACTGGTTCTGCCAAAAAAAAAATTGGTTCTTTGAAATATTAAATAAAATTGATAAACTCCTAACTAACCTCATCAAAAAGAGTAAAGAAAAAGTCATACACAAGCAATAAGGAAAGAAAAGAATGTAACTATCATGGACCCAGTGGAAATTTAGGTGATTGGCAACACCTATTTTGAGAACATTTAGTCTCACACAATAGAAGACACAGAAGAAGTGGACAGATTCCTAGAAAGCTACAAATTAACAAAACTGAATCAAGAATATATAACAACTCTCAATAAAACAATAACAGCAAAGGAAATATGAAATGCAGTGAAAAGGTAGCCAACAATGAAAACCCAGATCCTGATGGATTCACAGCTGAATTCCACCAGAAATTTAGGGAAGATATGATCCCTGTGTTCCTCAAACTGTTCAGTGAAATTTACAGGAAGCAGTCCTCCCAAAATCATTCCTGGAGGCAAGTATTATACTTGATTATACGATAGCAGAACCAAGGAAAGACACAACTAAAAAAGAGAACTACAGGCCAATCTCCCTCATGAACATAGACACAAAAATACTCAATAAAATCCTAGCAAATAGCATGCAGCAAATCATCACGAAGATTATGCACCATGTTCAGGTAGAATTCAACCTAGGGATGCAAGGATGTTTCAATAAATGCAAATCTACAAATGTAATATATTATATCAATAGAGACAAATCCAAAACCCACATGATCATCTCAATTGATGCAGAAAAGGCTTTTGACAAAGTCCAATACTAATTTATGTTCAATGTACTACAGAAAATTGGAATAGAAGGCCTCTACTTTAATCTGACAAAATCCATCAATGACAACACAAAGGCTGATACAATTCTAAATGGGGAAAACTAAAATCTTTTACTCTTAGATCTGATACAAGACAAGGATGTCCTATATCATCTCTCGTATTCAGTACAGTTCTGGAATCATTTGCTAGAGCCATTAGATAAGAGAAAAAAACAAAAGGAATAAGAACAGGTAACAAAGAAGTTAAATTGTCATTATTTGCAGATGACATGATACTTTACTGTAAGATACAAAACAACCATCAAGAACCTACTAGAATTTATACACAAATTCAATAGCATAGCCAGATACAAAGTCAATAGCCAAAAGTCAGTAGCATTCCTCTACACAGATAACAAACACACTGACTGAAATTAGAGAAACAATACTTTTTACAATAGCACCACAGAAAATGAAATACCTTGGAATTAATCTAACTGGAGAAGTCAAATATTTTTTCAAGGAAAATTACAGTACTCTGAAAAGAGATAGTGCTATTGGGTGTGAAGAACCACCATCGTGAAGATGGCCATACTTCCAGAATTGCTGCATAGATTTAATGCAATCGCTATCAAACTACCACCAACATACATCACAGACCTAGAGAAATTGTTTCTAAAATTTATTTGAAACCAGAAAATAACCTACAATAGCAAAGGCAATCCTGACCAGCAAAGACAAGGCAGGAGGCATTATAATTCCTCAATTGAAATTATACTACAAAGCTACAATGATAAAATCAGCATGGTATTGGCAAAAAATATAGACCTGAGGATCAGTGGAACAGATTAGATGCAGAAACCTCTATGAACACAAGTCAGCCACCTGATCTTCAACAAAGGGGCCAAACACACTTACTGGAAGAAAGATAGCCTTTTTAACATATGGTGTTAGAACAACTGGCTCTCTGCATGCCTAAAACTAAAACTTGATCTAGGTCTATCACAATGCAGTTAGCTACAGTCAAAGTGGATTAAAGATCTAAACATTAAAACAGAAACACTAAGTCTGGAAGAGAAAGTAGGAGGAACTCTTGAAGACATAAGGGTAGGCAAAGTTCATGAACAGAAATCAAATCCCACTGGTAAGAGTTAAAAGAATTAACAAGTGGGACCTTGTCTTCTTGAGAAGTTTTTCCGTTTCAAAAAAAAAAAAAATCATCAACAATGTGAAAAGATAACCCACAAATTTCAAAAAAATGTTGACAAATATGCACTAAGACAAAGATCTGCTCTCTAGAGTTCATAAAGATCTAAGAAATATTAGTGCCCTAAAATTTGAAGAACCAATCCAGAAATCGGCATCAGAAATCAACACACACTTCTCAGAGGATGAAATTAGAGAAGTAAATAAATATAAGAAAAAATGCTCCACATCACTAGCTATCCATGAAATGCAAATTAAAACAATACTGAGATATGATCTCACCCCAGAGAGAATGGTATCATAAATAAATCAACTAATAACAAATATTTGCAAGGCTGTGGGGAAAAAGGAACCCTTCTCCACTGCTGGTGGGAATGTAGACTGGTGCAAACATTGTGGAAATCAGTGTGGAGATTCCTTAAAATCTAGGAGTGGAAATCCCATTCAGGCCAGCTATGCCCCTACTGTAATTTTCCTAGAGGAACTGGAAACGTCATATCAGAGATATATGTGTACCTATGTTTATAGCAGCACAGTTTGTGAATGCCAAATCTTAGAAATAACCAACATACCCATCACATGAGGAATGGATGAAAAGATGTAGTATTTTTTATACAATGGAGTATTACTCATCTATAAAGAAAGATAACTTGAAGCATTTGTATTTAAGTGTTTACCACTTGATCATATACTAATAAGTGAAATAAACCAGACCCATACATGTAAATATCATATATTCTCCGTAGTATAAGAACTCAAAAGAAGAAATACAAATAGAAAGGTATAACACATTTAAAAGGAAAGTGAGAACTTGAGTATTGGACAACAAGGTCAGGCCAGGAGGAAAGCTAGGAAACATGACAAGGGCAAAGCCATACATTTATATGCACAAGATAGGTAATGCAATGATCCCAAGAACCATCAGCAAGTTTTTGAAACTAGAAGTTAATTGGTTGGATTCTTACCCTGACTAACTATATGTGAACCTGTGAACTAAGAGACTGCCCTGAGGATAGCAATGTGTAATTGTAGGGTCATGCTTGGAATGCCTTTTATTCTCATCTTCTAAATATGTACTTCATGTCATGACATACCAATTATTGCTATTATGTCTCTCAAGTAAATGTTCATTAAAAAAATGGATAATAAATGAAAAAGAGACAAGAAAAAAAAGTCACACGACTGTCCTGCTACAGTGCTATATTTAGTTAGATTTCTAAATTTCTGTGCAAAAATATGGAACTGTTTATTCATATTTTTTAAATATTTTTATTTTTAAATTTTTTTCTAAATATTCTGTACAGACTTTTACCACATGAATACTTGAGCAAAAATACCTGTTCCATGTTATGCTTAAGATGTTTTATATTCACACAATGAGGTTAAACCCTCACTGAGAAAGTTAAATTTCTTGTTATATAAGACTTGCTTTATCTTGGTCTTATCCATCTAGCAGAAATGAATAAAAACGAGGTATAAAAGTAAAGCCATATGTTGTAGGGTAATAATAAGCTTCCCTTCTGGAGTGTTAACACTACTCTAGAAGTTTACAGACCAAAAATTAAAGAAAAAGAAAGGCTGCACGGACAGCCAACATTTTGGCCCTAGCCTTTCAAGCTCAGTGAAGACTCATGACATGGGAGAACATACACTGTAAAATCATGTTACTTAGTAGTGTTCCAAATTTTCTGATCAATGAGATTATGTGGTCACAGATCAGCATGATCAATGGTGTAGAATGTGCCTAAGGAGAGTCTCAGGAAGAGAAAACATTCTCTCAGGCTTTCACAGAGAGCAAATTGGCCAAGTAATTGCTGTGACTCATCCACATGGCTGACACTGACAAAGAATCTGCAAACTGCAGTACAGGGTTAGAGTATAAATCCCAAGGAGACTTCACTGACCTTATCAGATATAAAAGCTAAATTTCCTGTTATATAGGACTTGCTTTATCTTGGTCTTATCCATCTAGCAGAAATGAATAAAAATGAGGTATAAAAGTAAAGTCATATTAATACACTGAGTGTGAAATGCTCAAGTCAACAACTTCTGACATTGCCAGCACTACAGATAACCCACCACTTTTATGGATTACTGGACTGTATTGGATTATTTTGCTGAATTCACACTTCTACAATATTTAAATCGCAATATAATGGCCATCTGTAACAAAAATAAACAAAAAAGTGGGATAGACAAAAAGGACAATTATTTATCCGTATATACAATATATTTAGGATTGATATACAGCTACTTTCTCTTAATTCAATGAGAGGAAAGATTTGTACTAGTATTTGGGCAGAATATCATATCTGCATCTTTTACTATGAATGTCTACTAAGAAGATAACAATATGCAATGTATTAATTATTAAAACCGTCTTATTGTTTTTGAAACTGACTTATTGCTATTTGTTTCTCAATAAAATTAATAAAATAATTTATGTTTTGCATTTCATATCACTTTTTATACCTGTAATATCTGATTCTAATCTTTTTTGTTTTAAATTTTTGCATGAATATTAATTTCAATCCTTTGAACATGAGATTTTTATCTTAGTCTTCTGCTTTGTGATAAATCAGCATTCTGTAGGTATCTTGGTTTCTCTTTGTGAACTCATAAGTGCACTTAAGCAACCCTTGAAGAATGTCAGCTACATTTTCCATATAACCTATCTGGGTATGGCACAAGTACACAGAGTAAATGATTGCAGTGGAGTAGTAGAAGCATAGGAGAGAGATTGAAACAGCTTTCATGTGGACACCTTCACTGACACTAGTGAGACAACTGCTTCTCACTGTCTTTCAGGGAGTGTGGCCCAATGGCTACATCCCTAGTCCCTTTTAGAAGCTAATTTTATTAGAGCCACTTTTCTTTCTGTTTTAAGCTTGATGAGCATGACCACAATAAAATCAGACATCCTCATCTCTACAGTGCCCTGTACTTGTGATGTCTACCAACAATAGGTCTGAAAAATTCATAGCATTGTTTCAGTGTTTTGATATCTTTCTATTACTCAACTAAAATTCTTTCAAGCATACGTACTTTTCTCTTTAATCAATTACCATCTGCTCAGTTTTTTTTCTTAGAGATAATTTTATTTATCCCATTTTAACAGCCTTTTATCTATGTTTACTTTCTGGTAAGTGTTTACATGTTGTTTTCAAAATTGTTTAGTTGAGTATAAATTTGGTTTTCTAGATATAGCTTAAGGTAACAAAATCACAAGGATACACTCTCTACCCTTATTAGGCAAAATATGGGAACATAATTTGGAGATATGTGACTGACAGAAACCATGGATGAAAATAATAACATATTCTAGACTGCAGCCTGATAGCCAAGGGAGATGCACAGATTTTATATAATCTTATGAAGAAAAATTGCAAATAGTCTAAATAAATAATAGACATTTTCCTTACCATCTTTACTTTAAAAAAGAAAAAAGTTCAAAGGACTGGTAACAAAATTCTCATGAATAGATTTTAAAGTCAGATTCCATTTATAAACTATATTGATAAGAAAAATAGTTGCTTATGCATCAAAGAATTTCTTTTGTAAAACGAGCAAGGACTTTCACAAGAATATGTACTCTAAA
The DNA here is from genome assembly GCA_004027165.1 of Ctenomys sociabilis. Classification (NCBI taxonomy): domain Eukaryota; kingdom Metazoa; phylum Chordata; class Mammalia; order Rodentia; family Ctenomyidae; genus Ctenomys; species Ctenomys sociabilis. The sequence continues at coordinate 39,666 of PVKA01004215.1, forward strand.
TGTCAAGAAGAAAAGCAACAAGGCAATTTTATAAAAGCATAGGTAGCAAGTATCTGTTCAATGTTTTACAAAATTGTGTTAAAGGCATCACAAAATAAAAACTTTAAAATGAAATGAGATTTTGGATAAGGACCCTGGACTTTCAAAACCTGATCTTAGAAATTTGTACAGGACATAATGATTCAGAAAATAACTGGAGGCTTAAAGAAGAAACATACAAAGTTAAGATTTTAGAGGAATATAAATACAAAAATTAATGGATGAGGAGACATAAGAACATCCTTATGTTTTTTTTAAATACCAGAACTTCAAATTATTTTGCTTTGGTTTGTATAACATCCTTTTGTTTTAATAATTTTATTGACAATATTCAACTAAATCAAAATTTTATTTTTGACCCAGTATATTTATTAAGAGATTATTTATTCAACCCTTAGTAGACATGAACTTACATTTGTTTACATGATCACAATTCAAGTGCTTTGTGGAAGCTGTTTTTATGGGAAAAATCAGTGTTGAGAGCTATGAAGCTAACATATAAAATGAGTGTCTTCACTCTGATTGATTATTTTACCGTAATTTGTTTTAATAATCATCCATAGTGTTGCTTTTTCTTTCCAATGTCATTTTTTAAAATAGTATGATGAATCTTGATGATTTTTGGAGCATGAACATAAGGGACTTTTTTTAGGGGCTATGACTTTATGGCTGAAACACGGCTTATGTATTTATAACCAACATCCATCCCAATAAGTGCTTTTAACAGCATTGGAGGGAAAATAGAAGCACTTGATTTTCAGGATATTGGTGAAATGGCAATGTGCAAAAACCTACATCGTCCTTTCAGCTGGCTGGGCTGTCATTATTTAGATGTACTCCAAGATGTTGTGACACTGTTGTGTGATCTGACCCCAGCGTGGCTGAGACATCTTCATGTGTAGACTTTTATCCACTTTTCCACAATGTTACAGATGCAGGCAAACTAAAGAAAATGTCTACTGTGCCTGGGCCCTTTGCTCAAAAATGATAACCTAAAGTCTCTTTTGATGTTGTTTTCTGCCAAACTGTTTTTCTCCAAACTTCAGGAAGTCAAAGATTTGAAGAAAAGCAAGTTAGACTTCATGCATGACAAGATTCTTTCTCTCTTGCCTGATTAAAATGAGAGAAAGAGAGAACCCTGAGGAATATTTTTTAATACGTTTTCCCTTGACACCGCATAAATCTAGGAACATTTATATGCTAATCAAATCAAAATAGGACTTATTAGTGACTGGAGAGCCCCAACATGGCTGTTATTTTCCCATCAACATAAGATAACAGCTCTGACGCTGAATTAAGGAGGTGAATATTATATAAGCCCCATAAGGGTATAATACATGACAGGTTTAAGCAATATTAAATCCTCAAAACTCTGACCCACCTATTACATATTTATTTAGTATTACAAATTGTAAATATTTAAAAATACACAAAGATACAGTGTGGGTAAATTCTTAATGTTTAATGAAATTATTCATGATATACAAAGAGTCGAATAACTCAACAAATACCATGAAGGTTAATGCATGCGAATGAAGGTGAAGAGCCCAGCACTGAGAACACATTGTGTCCTTCGCGAGAGAATCATCATGAAATACAATTACTGTAACCTGATTTTCATGGTTAAGGATATCTCTGGGGATAAAAGGAAGCAACTTTCACTGAAGACCTACCAGCCAGCAATCCAAGTCCAAAGTCGAGTCTTCGAAATCCTACTCTATAACCCATTGCTTCCTGCTCATGTTTTCATTTTAATGCCTACTAAAGATTGAATGTTATTTCCTATTAAAAATCTACATACATAATTTTCCTTTTTTAACACTTTATCTTTTTCATTTTCTAAGAGATCAGCTACTGGTTGAGACAATAATTATGGTATGTAATTACCATTAAGAAAATTATAGCAAGTTTGAAAACAAACCAAAAAAAAAAAAAAAAAGCGCTAAAATAATGGGTTCAATGTGGACATTTTATTTAGACTTTCAGAATACCTAGCATTCTTATTTTTAATGATCCCAGATCAATCCAGCAAGTTCAAATTTACACTTTTCATTTTTAATGTCACAGTGCCCACACAAGAAAGCCTGCGTCTGCAGCGGGTAAGCAGAAGGATTTCTTGGCAGGTCAATTTGCATCTACATTCAAAATGCCATGTTCGGCTTCCACCCTCAGTAGCAATAGCAGAATTGCTCTTGTGTTTATAGAGATTTAAGAAACCGAAACAGACAAAGCAGTCTTACATAAGATTTTAAACCATGCACTACGAGAAGCCCACAGTTGACACATTGAAAAATTGTCTGTTGGTACTAGAATGTTAAACTACTCTCAAACTTTAATTGCCACGTTTGCAATGTTCTCAATATCTATCATTAAAATCTATAGTCTGTGTGTGTGTGTGTGTGTGTGTGTGTGTGTAATCAGAATTCTTTTATTTTTTAAAAAAAACAAAAAAACTGCTGGAGAGATGGCTCAGTGGAATAAGAGCTTCCCTGGCAAGCTCAATGGCATGAGTTTGATCTCTGGTTCTGCCAAAAAACAAACAAAAAATAGACATTTCTGTGAAATTCCTTCCTCTAGAATCATAGCAATTGTTGAATTCCTGTGGGATTTTCCTTCTTTCGAATAATACATGCCTTCTTACATGTGTCCATAAAATTCTTAATTTAGATAAATTATAGTTTCTATGCAAAAAGTATATTTGATCTCAGATGAAATAACATTCCTTAGCAGGAATTTTCACTAAATTCTCAAGAAGACTTTTAATATTTTAGTAATAATGAGGCATCGAGTTACTACAGGGGTGAAGTTCTATGAATCTTTTCAAGCACTGTTTTGTTCTGAAGTGAAAAATAGGATCTCTGGCTTGCATAACATATTTGATAGGTTTAGAAAAATTGTCATTTCTTGAACAAACAACATCATATCATTTGGATGCCTTCTAATCTTTATATTTTGGGATTAGATAATTTATTAGTTTTAATTTCATAAATATTTGATGATTAATTCTTATACAAATACAAAGACTATCATTCCATTCCACTGAACGGCTCCTTTGTCTCTCTATATTGTATAAGCATAAACAGACCCAAGTAAATAAATACAAAAATCTTAGGGTTTGGTGATGGATCCAAACAAATTAGAGGTGGAATTTACATATAGCAATTACCAATAGAAAAATAAAAGTTGATTTACCCGATCATTCAAAATCCTGGATATTTGATAAACAAATAAACAAAAACAAATGGCCAAAGTTTTAAGATTATATAAACTAAATTACTAATAAATACGAGACCTGGTTTTCAAGACGCAGGCACAAACTGGTAGATAATATTATATGTAATAACTGATGGATTTTGAAAATTGGTTACAGTGCTTGATGACATAGCAACAAGATCTGTGCACACAAATATCAACTGAAAAAGTTTAAGCAGACCCATATCCAGTTCTTCAAGTTCCAAACTTTGCCTTGAATCCTTAGTATTTAGGCCAGAATCCCCTTGCAGAGCCTAATAACAGAGTATCAACTACTGAGAAGAACAGACCTTTCTGTCCAACTGTAAGCAGTTGCCTGTCCTTCCTATTCCTTACAGACACCCTCTTGTTATCCTGTACTCATTTTACCTTTGCCACTAATTTGTTATCACATTTTTCTACAAACAATATTACATAACCTAGGAAAATCTGACGTATGGAGGAGTCACATAGTATTCCTGTTACAGTTAAAGTTTCTATTTACCAGTTACTCAACCAAGGATATGTTTTATATCACTTAATATTCAGAGCTCTAATTGGAAGATTATGAGTAGCATCTAGCTGTCCCCCAGTGTCTCAGGCAGTCATGGAGTTGACTAGAGGTTGTGGTTAACTCATGATCAAATGCTGGGCTTATGTGTAAGAGTGCTGCTGAGATTATGGGTGTGAGTGCTATACTGGACCTGGGGAGGGAAGTCTGGAAGCAGACTACCCTTAGGGAGCGAGAGAGGCTTTCTCTCTGCCTCTACAGCTGCTGCTACTCCTCTCACTTTGCTCTTTTTTCATGTATTTGGTATAGGGTCTACAGAGTCTCACTATATAGTCAGATTCATAGTAATTCTCCTGTGTTCAACCTCCCAATGCTGGGATTACAGGTGTGTGCCACCATGTCTAGTCTCAATTGGCATCACAGTGCATCCCAAGGTGGGCCAGCAAGGCACACGGGGAATTGAAACCCGACTTCTGCACTCTGCCTAAGCAGATGCATTAATCTGCTGAGCTATCAGGCTAGCTCCCATTTGCTCTTGCTGTTTTTGCCATTTTTCCACTGCCATGAACTGTTACCTTCTGCCATGTGCCACTCTGCCTTGTGGCCAGACAATTATGGACTAAAACCTCCACAAAGTGTGAATTAAATAAATCTGTTCTTCCTTAATTTTGGGTGTCAAATATTTTGTTCCAGCAATGAAAGAAAAGTAACCTAGAGAAATGAGATTAAATTTCAGCCCTTCATATGAATCATATATAAACAAAGAGAAAAATGGAAGACTTCCAAAAGTGGCTATAGAATTTACTAGATAAACTTCTGAAAACTTATTCCACAATTTGAAAATTTTGCTAAATTTGCATCCTTAGGGGCTGGGGAGTAGAATAAGCACTTCCCTGGAAAGCACGAGGGCCTCAGTTCAATCTCCAGTTCTGCCAATAAATAAATAAATAAATAAATAAATAAATAAATAAATAAAAATAAAAATAAAAATAAATTTGCATCCTTATATCCCACAATCACAGCAAATCCACTACATACTACTTCATAAGACAGCATCTATTCCCTCTGCGATTGTTAGGCACATTTTACTTAATCCATAGATTATCTTAACTAATTGGTTTTATAATTCAATGTTCATGTGTACTATTGCTAGTGCTATGAAGATTTCCATTCTTGCTTAAAATAAATTCCTCCCTTTTCTTTGATGCCATGGTCATTTGGTTTTTACCACTTGAGTGTCTGTTGTAACATTTTATTATAAAGAGTTTATTCATAATATCTTGGGATGTGCTATACCCTCACTGAGAGTTACTTTGATATGACCATGTGTCTTGCACCTACAATTATTATATTATGAACCACTTAATCTTAGTTAAGAAGATTTGCTGATTTATTTCATTCGATCAAAAAGAAGCATGTACAAAACATGCAGTGCCCAGTTAATCTTTTACAGGTATAAGTGCTCAAGCAAAATTCTAATTGTTTGTGGGATGACTCGAATTCAACCTTATTCAGTTGAATTGTGAGCATTTTTATGGGTAAATAACTACTCTCTAATAATTTTTAGGAAAAATCTGATGGGGTTAAGATGTAAATCACAGCATTCATCAGCACACCCTGCACCTCTAGATTTCTCAGAGCAATGCACGTGCCCCTGTCTTTCTCTTCAATGATAAGCAGTGTAGTTTTCTTCTAAAGAATATTCTCAGCAGTTGACTGTCCTTAAAAATAGAAATACTTACGGAAGTAATGAGCAAATATAAACAAAGAGCAATTTCCACACAAAAAACAGTAACATAAGGTAGAAAATAATGGAAAATGAAAAAAATATCTAATGTTGACTGGTTGACAGATTGCCATCGTTTTACTCTCTGGGGTTTTGTCACAACCTTCGCAGGGAGATCACATTGAACATCTGGTGGACAACCAGTGCGGAACCTCCATGAGGCTGAGCATGCGCATTAGGAGGGGCACTGTGGCTTGTCTCCACCTCCTCCCTAAAAAAACACAATGAGCCCAGAGAGTGGCATTTAAAGGTAAGAGCTGCCTTGAGGGAAAATATCGGAGTCTTAACACAGAGCTCTTCTCTGGCACCAAAGTGTAGACATAACAGTTTACAAATACTACTCTTTTCGTATTCTAGCCATATAACAATGAAAAACATAACCTCAGAAAAACTCAGTCTGTCCTGTAAGATACGGCTCATAACTCTGAGTATCAGTAGTTCTTTGTAGCAATTTGATATTTTTGCCTGCATCTTTATTTTAGTTATTTTTTCAGTATTTTTAGGGAAGGGTATACAGGATGTTCAGGGGCTCCCTACTAGACTAGAGTCAGTGATCTGCCTGTTTACAGCTGGGATTACAGGGGCGCCAGCATACCCAGTCTTAATTGCTGTCTCAGCATGCCCCAGGAGCTGGGTCGGCACAGAAAACCTGGAAATTGAACTCCTGGCCACTGCGCCTGCTTGCAGAAACTTTAATCTGCTGAGCTATTTGGCCAGCCTTGCATTTTTAAAACTGTTACATAAGAATCTGCAAGGCAATATAAAGCGCTGGATGTTTTTCTCCCCTTGTAATTCTGTAATTATCTGAGTAGGGACCCAGTTCTGTGATATTTTGTTGATGGCTCTATAATAAAAGTAATACAGCATTTGGTGTAGTGTATTTGGAAATGGTATACTATATTCGATGTACTATATTTAGAAATATGGTACATTTCTGGAGTGTGATATAGAATGTTAAGATGTATAAAGAATATAACTGTCTTTTACCAATTATCAATTGACTTATTATTTTATTTTGGTGCTCTAAGAAGGCTAAAGTAGATGCCCAGCATTTCTCAGCTTACTCATTGCGCTGAGCTGACTTTCCATAAGTTATGTTATTTGCACTCCAGACTGCTGTGTCTGATCTTACCTAACTGCCATGACCTGTCATCAGCTGTGTGACAGCTAATATGTTAGCACTGGCAACACCTGCATTGTAGCATTTGCATTCCCCACGTGTAACTGCTGACCCTCTGGCTCACCGCAAACCACCAGTGTCACTTGCTAGAGCTGGACATGGCATACACAGTTTTCACTGTTTGATAAGAGTCAGCTCTAGAACTCGACTGTCTAGCATTGCACTCTTTAATATAAATTTGCATTGGTATCAGTACACGTCTGCAGTAAGTAATGATTCCACCCATCCTGGGGAGTATATATATATAATCATTCAGCAAGAACTACTTTCTTCTGAAAAATTGGAAATTTCTACTCAAACGGAAAATGCGCTATTTTCCCTTAACTTCATAGTGAAAACTAATGGTATTCTCTTAAATTTTTACTAGTAAATATTGAAAATAACAGTGGAAATTGATGAGAACAATAACTGCATTAAGCATTACAGATACGAAATGATAAGAGTTTTGCAGATAATTGGTGTGTCTGTATTTCATTCAAACATGAGTCAAAGCAGGAGAAAGTGTGCTAAAGTTCTATCACCAGGTGTCCCCTGAGCCCCTACCGGACAAAGCCACTGGCTCCGTGTGCACTAACCTCTCGACTTTGACCTCTAGAGCATCTCTACCTTCCTTAATTAGAACAACCTGACTCTCTTGAGAAATCTATTTCCACTGTTGGCCTAGAAACTATTTTCTGCATGTAGTGAACATCTGCAGGAAGAAATTGAAGGTGCAATCCTCATTATACCACATCCTTCATGCTGCTTCATAGTCCAGGTGGCCACGAATGAGATACTTGACCAGGTGACTCTCCAGGTGACCAAGTCTCAGATCCAAGTAGTTCCTCTAACTCTGGGAATTCTTTTGTTTCTCTCTCTTTGATATATGCGGTGAGTAGCTAGGGCTTTCCTGATTTGATTTTGAGCTTTTCTCCTTTCTAAACTGTGGAATTTCAATGCACCCGATCATGTCTTGCTCTCAGAGGGTACCACGTACCAGTGCATTAGGCATATAATAAAGAACGGCAGTAGTCTACATTTTCTTCCTGTGGAGCGATGGGAGACATACTTTATGCAAACAGAATTTTATATTAAGGACTAATTGGCAAATATATTACCCAAATGGTAATGTTAATTCATACTGTAGAGAGGGGAACGAAGGAATGTCACACCTCTCCTGTCCCCAGGGACCAAATGACTGTAGATTTTGCTGAGGTAGCTCTGCCCATGTACAGCCTGCAGACTTACTGGCAAAGAACAAAACTGGAGAGGTTTTGCTCTGTCAAGAACACACGGTGTTCTGCCCTCTCTGTGATTCTGACATAAAACCAACAATCTTGGTGTAATGTATTAAAAATCATCACAGGTAAAAATGTCATAGAAAAGTTTTAAATATCTCATGTAATTTGTAGAGTAACCACAGAAATATATGAAAGAAGACTGAATTTCATTATAACAAAAAACAAAAAAGTCATAGTTAGAACCTCTGATTTTTTAACTTCCTGTGTATCTGCATCTTCACATATATATGATAAAAGTTACATTTCTTGTTAAATAAGGTCTTGCTTTATCTTGGTCATAAAAATCGGGCCAAAAAGTATAAAAAGGAGGTACAAAAGTAAAGCCATATTAATGTGCTGAGCTGTAAAAGGCTCAAGTCACCAACTTCTGACACTGCTAGTCCTACAGATAACCCACTATTATTATAGACTACTGGACTATATTGGATTATTTTGCTGAATTCACACATCTACAATATTTAAATGGCAATGAATACCCATCTTTACAAAACTAAACAAAAAAAGGATACAAATAAAGGACCATTTTGTATCTTTATATAAAAAACTTAAGATAGATATACAGCTACTGCCTCTTAATTCAATGAGAAGATTGGCACTAATAGTGTTTGGACAGAATATCATGTCTGCATCTTGTATTATGAATAACCACTAAGAAGACAACAATGTGCAATGTATTAATTATTGAAACTGTCCTACTAACCTGTTTTGCAACTGTCTCATTGCTATTTGTTTCTCAATAAAAATAATAAAAAACTGAAAGTAACAAAACATATGATAAAGATCCATCTTCTATTTCCTACTATTTTATTTTGTTCTCTATTTATAAATTCTGTTTTTCATGCAGTTTTTAAACTTGCATTCCTTATTTCTTTCACTGAACATTATGGTCAAGGTGCAGACATTTTCCTACAAATGACTCAAGGTTCTCTTTCTTTTTGTAAAAGTCCATTATGTTAAATACAGCATTTTCATTATCCGTAAAAAACTGAGCTGTAAAAGCCTCAAGGCAACAACTTCTGACATTGCCAGTCCTACAGATAACCCACTACTGTCCTACTAAGTAGGACAACAGATAGGCTACTCCCAAGATTTAGCTAGTATAAATTGTATTGTCATAAACATGGCTGCAGTAGCCACCTAATTATTCTCTTATCAGATGCATCTGATACACAATCATTAGACTTCATCCTTGAGTCAGTTCTATTCTTTTAGCATTAGCAATATCCACATTTACAAACATAGATACATCAACTACCACAGCCAAAGAGACAAAACTTGATGAGATTTCAGAAAGCTGCAGGAAACAAAAAAATCCTTATCAAAAAATCCTTTTCTAATAGAAAGAATGGAAACGAAGAATGTGGGGGAAAAAAGCAGAAGGGTTTTTTGTTTCCCCTCTCCACCATAGTGTCAAAAGTAAATGCCTGTACCCTCCATATTATAGATTAGAAAATCCTAATAAATACATTTTAAAATTTTGATCCTCAGAATAATTAAAGAAAAAATAATGTCATGTGGTAATTTGAGCATTGCTGGTTACTTGCAGTCAATCATCCCAAATGTGTCAGAACATCTATAAAAATCTGCCACAGAAACAACAATGATGCATAGTCAGAAAAGTTACTGCAGCTTAAACAAGAAACCCTTCTGGTCCAGGACTGTCATAGCCACAGAAAAAAGTGCAGCTACTAACTAATGCCATGTAGTGTCAATTAGATGCATATTTCTGAGATCTTTTACCTGTTGTAGCTTTGTTTTTCTTTGTTTTCATTGCAACAGGTGTATAGTGCTCTGATAACTGTGGTTGTGGATCCTGGAATAAAAAAAAAAATTAAGGATTTTTTTAAAAGTACATATTGTTTATAAACTGGGGAAGACGATGGGGAAATTAACCAGATTTCTCATATGGAAATTGCCAGCACACAAAGCAATTTTTCTACCTCCACATGGAGTGGCACTTAGGGACTTAGGGACACTTGCTAAATCTTAAATTTGAGTGAAACTTAGAAGTATTCAAAGCAATAATGAGAAAATTCCAGGTGTTGGAGTTCCACACGTCTTGGGAAGGAACTTGGGAATCCTGGAGAAGCTGTGCACAAGTTGAGGAAGACAGCATGTGACTATGACATAGGAGGCGAAGGATGCTTCCCTTTGCAACTACTCATGCACCATTACTGTACGTACATACATACGTATGTACGTATGTATGTATGTACATATGTATGTATGTATGTATATATGTAGTTGCTGTACTGGGGATTGCACTCAGGACCTTGCACTTGCAGGAGGCACTTATTCTACAGAGCTATCTCCCAGGGCCCCCAGTGCTGTTTTAGATTCCATTGATTTTTGTCGATACTTTATAGCAATATAAAAATAAAACATGAGCAGCTATATTTTTCTAATTTCTTTAACTTAAACCAAGGTACTTTTCATAGGCTTATCATTCATTTTATTTTCAAAAAATGAAACTTAGGTTGGAAATTAATGATGTGCCTTCTCTTTTCATTTTTTTAGAAAATAGAAAGACAAAGATAGTGGTGTTGGAGAGTTTGGATGGCCTGTTATTTTTATATGAACCTGTTAAGATCAAAGTAAATTTATTATCTTAGACTTTCTTTCCTCACTGGACTTGATCCCAACAAAAAGATATTACTATCAAAAGTATTTTCCTCATTACTTTATATTATGCAACAAAATAAGATCCAAACACCCAACAAAATGAGCCTGGGTGCTTGTTGGGTAGGTTTCAGGATAGTTTTGCAATCATGGGAGACTCTGGATTTCAAGAATTATGCTTTTCTTCTAAAAACTTGTTTCTCATCCACCAATAAGAAGCTTATGTTTTAAGGAGTCAGCATTTTTAAATAAACATAGTTAAATTTGTACTTTACCTGTTTGCTTCTATTTTATGAATTGCTTAGGCAAGTCCAGGGACCAGGGTTCGATCCTGGCACAAGATGTTGTGTTGAGCTGAGCTGGCCACAGAGACACAGCATGGTAGTGCATGCCTCTGTTTCAAGCTCTAGGGAGACTAAAAGCAGTAGGACCACTGAGAGTTTGAGCTGTGTAGTGGACACCTGTATCAAATACATACAAAAATAAAAATAAATAAATAAAAATAAATAAATTCCCAAGTACAATGCTTTTAAAGCTGTGCAAGGGTACAGATCCAATCCTGTCATTTTTCATGTGTTTCAAAGGCTTCCAGTTAGTTTACTACTATATTTTATACAATCTTTACTCCTAGATGATTTCTGCCCAAGGAAAGAGTTGTTTCTAGGGAAGAATATTTTTTTTCTTTCTATAACCAAAGGTATTTTGGTAGCAGGATAGGTTTACTTCTTGGAAATTCAGAGTGTCTTCCTTCTTTCTTTATTTTGATAGAGTACATTCTGTATTCAGAGTTATTTCTACTTTGAATTAGATCTTCTACCTAGAATTGATGGAACGTTTTTTGTGCAGACAATCAGAATTTCCAGAATAGATGTGATCTATATAACAAGCAATTCTAATTTCATTATAGTAATGTATTTTATCCAAAATAAGCATTTTGAAACTTCTGAGTCTTCTTGATAGTGTGTATGTTGAATATATCTGATATGGTTGGATAACTGTCATGAAATCTACACTGCTTTTATTGCTTCGTTTTCTTTCTCTCACATCTGAGCTGCAGGTTTGCGCTGTCTATGTGCAGACTTGTCCACTTTCAAGAACTTCATTCTTTCTTTTCCTGTTGGATATCCTGGAAAGAATAGATTCATTGTTTCCTGTACCTCAGAAAACTACGAAGATTACCTATATGAGAAAGAGTGGAGACAGAGACAGACAGACAGACAGACAGGCAGACACAAAGACAGACAGAGAGAAGATGGAGGAGGAGAAATAGGAAGAGGAGGAGGAAGAAAAAGGAAAAAAAGAAGAGGAAGAGGAAGAGGAAGAATAAGGAGGAGGAGAAGGAGAAGGAGAAGAAGAAGAAGAAGAAGAAGAAGAAGAAGAAGAAGAAGAAGAAGAAGAAGAAGAAGAAGAAGAAGAAGAAGAAGAAGAAGAAAGAAGAAAGAAGAAAGAAGAAGGAGAAGAAATAAGAATAAACTCTTCTAGGATATTTTCCTGGTGACACAGCACCAAGCTGCTCCTATCAGCACATCCAGCTACTGAAATCTTCAATGGCTGAGCATACTCATGAGTATATTGCTATGAATTTATGACCCTGAAAACATGTAAGACCTTTGAGGACCTTTTTTGATCTAAACCACATCACTACACTTACTTTGTGAATCTATTTTCTGTCATCAACAAGAAATGAGAAAGTCTACAGCAAACCCATGATCTTTTTTCCTAAATGTGTATGTAGCTCTATATTCTGCTTACCAACTTAACACTTCCTTTTTACTTATAGTTTACAGTAGATGATTGTTTAAAGTCGATGATTGCAAATAGCAGTGGCCACTTCCTATCCTTCCATGCTGTGCTTCAGGAACTTGGCACACACTCAGCTGACGTGTGGCTTACTGCGAGGTTGCTCCTTCCGGTGTGTACCTAGTGGCTTCAGTCACATTTAGCACCAAGGTGAGGAGCATGGAATAGAGGGTTAACTAAGTGCCCCTTTCAGGGAGCATCAGGAGACCTCCAAATGTTTTTTAAAAATTTATTTTAAAGAGCACATAATCATAATTGATAAGACAATAAAAGCGGTACACATTTAAAAAATGAGAGATACCAACTGTGGTTTTTGTATTGCACATTGCTGTCTTCAATATACTTATTCTGATTATAGAGATATTAGCATATAGAGTTAGTGAAACTGTCTGATTGACATTTGTATTTTAATAAAATAAAAATAAATGGAAAAAATAAATAAATAAATAAATAAATGAAAGAAAGAAAAAACAAAAAAAATTGAATATACATATAAAAAAAAGTGAAAATTTTAAACATTAACATCTATTTTCAAACTGCTGTTGGAATTAGTAGCACAATCTTAATCAACAATCACTCAGATAAGGGACTGCTATCCAGAATATATAAAGAACTAAAGAAATCAGGCCCCCAAAACTCAAAGACCCTATCAAAAAATGAGCATCTGAGATGAATACGTATGTCTCGGAAAAAGAAATATAAATGCAAATAAATATATGAAAATATGTTCAATAGCACTGGTCATTCAAGAAATGCAAATTAAAACAGCACTGAGATAGTGTGTCACCCTAGAAAGAATGGTTATCCTAAATAATTCAACTAATAAATACTAGAGAGGCTATGGGGATAAAGGAACGCTTCTCCAGTGTTGGTGACAATATAGACTAGTACCACCACTGTGGAAATCAGTGTGGACCCTCCTCAAAAAAAGTAGAACTGGGGGCCTGGAACATAGCTTGGTGGCATAAGTGCCTGCCTGGCAAGTGCAAGCTCCTGAGTTTGATCCCTAGTACTGAAAACAGTATATAAAAAAACTAAAACTGGAAATTCTGTTTAACCTAGCTATCCACCTTCTGAGTATTTTTTCCAAAAGAACTGAAAACATCATGCCATAGAAACATATGTGCAGCCATATTTATAGCAGAATAATCTGTCATAGCCGAATCTTGGAAACAACCAAAATGCCTGTCACCTGAGGAATGCAGTACTTATAGACAATGGAATATTACTCCACTATAAAGAAAGACAAATAGTCTTACAGTAGTGCAGCTGCATCTCTTGCAGCACAGCTCAGTACTCCAGATCTGTGCAGTAAGACAGAAGGTAGGAAATTCTGTGAATAAGGAGAGACTGAAATACAGTACAGAGTCACTCTGCTTTGTTTTCTTGGTGAAGCTATCAAGAAGACCATCTTGAATCCAGAAAGAAGAAAAAGTTTTTCATCTCTGAAAAAAAAACATTAAAAATAATTTGTGGCTACTTTTCCCATGCTAACTGCTCAAATTGCATTATAGTTTCTAGTAGAGATAATTCAGATGGAATTGATTTAGCTTGTATGACTAGCCACAAGCTTCTAATCAATGATAGCTGTTTGATTTAAAGTTGCATATATCTTTGAAAGAGAATTTACAATGATCTTTTTCGATTGCAGAAGCATTTTCTGATTTTTTTGAAGTTAACTCAGCTTTGAGAGGATAGAGTAAGAGAACATAACTAGTAGTTTGTGACAATTAGAAATTTCTACATTATCAATTTGTGGATATTTGCTAAAAAATTATCTATAATGTACATTTTGCTCTTTGTTACCTTTTATTTATGCTGTCCATTAGTGGCCTAAATAGAAGATTTCATGATATTCTCGTGGACAAGTTCATTGTCTTTGATCACTTCATATTTCATATTTTCACCTCCCCTAGGAGGTTATGGATGACAAACTTCATACGCTATTTTTTGCAAGCTGACATTTTTCTTTCCCTCACAGAAACTTTTGATTTAAAATATTTTGCTTTGAAACCATTAAGACTGTTGTTCTCTTAATTGGCTATCTTAATTTACCTGTATTTTTTTATAAAGATGGCAGGATAAATTTGTAAATTTCCTTCAACTCTTATAGATTTGAATTTAAACTATATTTTAAAATTCCATATTGTTTCACTTCTAATCTATAATAAGGCTCTCTTAATATGTACCTTCTTTGCTCTTTCATACTTGATAACTACATAGCTGAGAAAAACAATACACAGCAGATAATTTTTAATTTCAGATGTGTTGCTTTTTGTTGTTGTTGTTGTTGTTTGTTTGTCTTGACCCTTAGTTTATCAAATCTAGAAATTCCATCATGTGCTTGGCCCACTATGATCTGGAGATATATTAGACTGTAAAATTCTCCAAGAGAAAATAACACTTGAGTTCTGCCCTATTCACAGAGTAAAAGTTAAAAGCAGGCATAGAAATCCTGAAACATTATCAGAAGTACTCTGAACCAAATCCCAACTCAAAAAAAATTTTCTAGAGACTTGGAAAGCCCATTCATACTACCTCATTCTTTAAGTAATCTGTGAATCACACATTGCAATCCAGTATAAGCTTGTCAAAAAAATTGAATGACCTATTTTATGATAATTTTACCCAGGCTCCAATTAGGGCTAAAAGAATAAAACATCTGGACTGGCCATGAATAATTAACAACAAAAAATCATTAAAGATAATGACAAGAATTAAAGATGATTGTTTTTGGACTGAAGGAAGGGATGGAAGGATGGAGGAAGGGAGGGAAGGAAGGAAGGAAGGAAGGAAGGAAGGAAGGAAGGAAGGAAGGAAGGAAGGAAGGGGAAAGAGGGAGGGAGGGAGGGAGGGAAGGGAAGGAAAGAAGGAAGGAGAGAGGGAGGGAAGGAAATAAGGAAAGAGAAAGGAGGAAGGAGAGAGAAAAGGAGGGAAGGAGGGAGAAAGGAAGAGAAAAAGGAAGAGAGAAAGAGTTCACAGTTCATCAGACTTATTTATCTTTTTGATTTAATGTTATACACAACATGATTCAAATGAATAAAAAAATAATGCCTTAATCTTTTCCATCATCATTAGAAATTCAGAAGTTATGCAAAGTACTCACTGTACAATAATTGGAATCTTCTGTTGTCAGAAACAAAGAAACATCTGTTGAGCATTTGCTGAGTGTCCAAACTGGTGTCAGGCATGTTTATGTGTTTTGTCACAATTACAAAACTTATGAAGTAGAAATTACAGGCATGGAGTACAACTCATAAATGACAAAAGTTATAAGGATTCAAAAGTTGTACTAGAAAAACGAGTATTCTTACAACACGGAGTTTTGTGAGAAAGAAACTGAACAATGTGTTCATTCTACAAAATATCCAGCTGAAGGAAATAATATAACATTGACCTCCAAACAAAAATCCTTCCAGAAATCAAGGGGTGTATAATATTTTCTGAAGCAACACCAAGGTGGGAGAGATGATGAACTTGATTCATAGCACAGACCTGACTGGTCCCAAATAGACCCACGCCAGAGGCCTCCCACTTGACTGGGCCCTTCGTGACTGGGTCCTAACTATTGTGCAATACAGACTTTCTCTCTTCTGGCATCTAAATATACTTCCTTATGTCTCACATTAACTAAAGTGACAATGGTAGCTGGAAGAAGTCTTGTAATCCATGTCATTTCTGAAGATGGGAATAGATGCAAATGTATCTGCTTTTGCTAGTGTGAAAATTTTGCTCATATTTTTGTTTCCACCTACAAAAAGTACTGATTCACAGACTTTGGTACTCTTTCACTATATAATGTATGAAAATTGGGTCTTTCTTTTAAACTTACCCAAGAAGTAATGGCAAGAAAGTTTCCATGTATTATATTAAAGAAAATCAGGGGGTGCCAAACTGTGAACCTTTAAACCAGCAGGCAGTTTTCCTACAGCCCACAGCTAAGAATTATTTTTACATTTTAGATGGTTAAAAAAATAAGAAGAAGGCCACATCATGAGTGATAATTATATGAAGTTCCCATTTCAATGTTCCTCTGTAAAGTTTCATGGAATAAAGCCACGTTCATTGTTTACCTGCATTCTACAGCTCCCTCTGCACTACTACAGCAAAGTTGAATGGAACACAAAACCATATGTACAAACCTCTAATCTGACACTCTTATTTGAGGGTGCTTGAAGTGTATATAACAGTGGGTCTTTCAGATCAAGTATTTCTTGTGCTCATTGGCACTGTCATCCTCAGACAGTGGAAGACCTTGATGGAGTCTTCACTGGACTTCAGGCCATGTTCAACTACAAAACTAATCCTCACCTTGTGGGCAGCCTCTGCCAACAGTGACTCCGAAATCACTGTGTATACCAAACTGAAGAAAAAGATTAAAAATTGGTTGGTCATGTAGAGAAGACTGCTGTAATGCTTCTGTTTGATTTTACACTGACCAAAGGTACATGATTAATGAGGCTTATAAATTCAAGAAAAGAAGACATTGTCAATATTTTTGCAATATGTTTTCCAAAAACATTAATGTTACTGAACATACTACTACTATTAATAAAGCCTTCTATCAACTGCTTGCAATACATTGTTCTGGAAAGCATTAAAATTTCCCTGTGTTTGGTTACATACTTTTATTCAATATCATATAGAGAGAAGCTTTGTCATAGTTTAAAAGTAACTGTTTCCATTTACGGGGGCTATATTGCACTTCAATTTATTCTTCATTGATCAACCATTGGTATGGCTTGTGTCTAAATGCACCCCACAAGCCTCATGCAGCCATAGGGATGCTTTTCAGAGGTGGCAGGATCTACTGTATGTGGTGCTGGGATCAAGGATGTGTGATTACTATATCAGTTCACCGAATGCTTGGTTTGACGTAGTTCTGAATAGGATTTGGGTGTGAATGCTACACTGGCCCTAGGGCAGATAGGCTGCATAACATAGAAGGGACAGAAATCAAGATTATGTGCTCTTTGCTGCTCGCTTGACTTCTACCATTTCTCCTCTACAGTTGCCTCACCATGTCACCCTGCCTTGGAGCCAGCTGTCTACAGCCTGAAGCCTCTACAAACTTCGAGCCAAAATAACCCTTTCTTCCTTTAACTTTGGGTACTTTGTCTCAGCAATAAGAAAAGAAACTTCTTTGCTCTTGTTCCCAAAGCTGGGTGTGATACTCATTAATGTAAAGAAGATGCCAACAGAGGGTCATGAGCTGCCCACTTCATGACATTTTGAACTGAAATATTTTCCTTTTTTAACTGAGGAAAGGAGATAGAAAAGAAAGTAGATCATAAAATAAGACTAAACCAGAAATGGTCATAATCCCCAAGTACAGTGAATACTGACATAACATGCATATTTGAATACACACAGTAAAGAGTCATGTGCTTCCACTAATTTGTGAGAATTTCTCTGAAGTTAGCACTTCCATTCACCACAAGCACACAGATCCAGCAAACCATCCTTTATGCATCACGGAATGGATTCACTCAGGTTAGTTGTTATTAAACCAGTTAAGGCCTCAGAAGGAACTGCGGTAGATGAGATAATGGGGATGGTAAGGGCTGCATGGTTGAAGAGAGAGAGAGGTAGAACTGAATTGAAGTTCTATCTCAGGAACACAGAGTTCTTCCACTTAAGAAAACTGTGAAAATCAACTAAAACAATCATCTTTTCATTTCTCGTAGAGCTACTCATGTCTTATCTCTAAAAGAAATGTCACTTATAATATAACAGAAACCAGATGCCTTGGATTTCTTTTCATGGTGCAGGCTCCCAGCCCAATTCACAGCGATGTCTGTCTGCTGCTTATTAAGCTTCACAGCACTTGCTACAGAGCCACAAGTGGACCACTGACAGAAATCAAATGGCCATCAAATATTGAACAGTCCTCACTAACTTTGAATCTCTGCATCTGCTTGTAGTCCTCGGACATGTTATCTGGTCAGATGGAGCGCAAGAACTTAATGTGGTCATCACTGTGGTACTTGGTCATCTCCTCTGCACTGGTCTTGTGAGGGCAACAGATTTCCATCTTTTAGTAGAGGCCATAGTTGAACAGCAGATGGTGAGTCATGCAGATTCAGTGAGGCTTCATTGGATGACCTTGTCCATAATAGTAGTTCCCAACATCCCCATCATAGTAGTAACAGACTTTCCTCCTGGTGCCCTGAGTCTGCACCACCTTTCTACCTCCAGTCTCTCCCATCAGTTAGTCTGTCTGCCTCCTCATGGCTCTGCTCAGTGGCCCCAAACTGTCTCTCATATTTTTCTTTCTTGTTGGGACAAAATACCTGAGAACAAAATTAAGAAAGGAAAAGTTTATTTACCTCACAATTAGTGTAGGTTTCAGGCCATATGCAGCTGGCTCCAAGCAGAGTGGTACATAGAATAAGGCAGCCATTTGTGGTGGCAGAAACAGCAAAGAGCAAAAGGAGGAGCAGTGGCTGAGGCAGCTATAAGCCTCTCTCCCTTCCTCATATTGAATGCAGGTTATCCACAACAGTGTGGGTGTAGCTCTCGTGTTCATAATCCCTGAATTGGACCATGAATTAATCAGAAAATCTAGAAGCCACTCCAATGACTTCATGAGATTTTGGGGGTAAAACTAGACACAAACCATAACACAGCTCAAAGAGACCAGGCAGCATAGAACCAAGAGACTGCCTCCAGGACTCCTAAGTATTAGTAATTGAGATAGGATGTGTGTTCTAGTTACTTTAAACCTATGAACTAACAAAGTATTTTATACATTGAAGTAACTTTATTTCATACATAAGGTTTGATTTGAAATATGGGTTTTAAATTGACTCTTCCCAAAGTCAAAATGACCATGAAAGATGAACATTTTCAATCACTTCTAGACATGAATTCTGTCATGAGAGCACAACAGAAACTCATGAAAAAAAGGACTATCAGAAGTCCTTCAATAAGGCCAAGGAGATGACTGAATAGAATAAGCACTTCCCAGGTAGGTGCAAGGACATGAGTTCAATCCCTGGTTCTGCCAAAAAAAAAAAAAAAAAAAAGAAGTCCTTCAAGAAAATGCCAAGTACAATATTCCTATACTCTCTCATTGTACTTTGTGTACTTATAGACTTCTATTTCTATAATATCACTGAATGTCTGTTATATTCCAATTTTATATATTAATATCTGTGTCGGTTACTTCTCTATAGCTGTCGAAACAAAATATTTGTCACTGAATTAAAGAAGCAAATGGTTATGTAGCTCACAGTTTGGGGAGGATTCAGTCCAATGTAGAGTGGCATATGGCAGAGGGTAGCAGTTTGTGCAGGAAAAAACAGCAAAAGCAACTTGAGCAAACAGTGAGGAGAAACACAAAGCAAGCCTCTTGCCCTCTCTTGTGTTGTGTGCAGACTACCCACCCCAGGGCAGGTGTAGCATTCACATTCATAATCTCAGCATTAGACCATGAATCAGTCATGAGCCTCCCCATGATTTCATGAAGCTTTAAGGGGATATAAGGACATAAGTCATAATATTCTCTGCATGAACAAGAGAAGTCAGTGACAAATATCTGATTCTAAGTATAAAACTTTGAAAGACTCATATCTGTTTTATCTCATTTCAAAGTTACAGTGATGCTAAGAAGTAGACTGAAGGGGTGGGGACAATGTTAAATCATTGACATTTGTATAAGTCAGCATTTCACTAGTAAAAAACTGCTGTATCTGTGTTTATAGATATAACACTAGATATACAAATATATGAGAAATTCCAAGATTGACTTATAATAGTCAGCTACTGAATCAGACGAGGAAGTGTGCCAAGCACTCTGCACTCTGGAGACTGAACGATTCAGTTCAAGGTCTGGAGTTCACTGCAGTGTTCCATGTAAGTTCATATCAGGATGCTGATGGGTCTGGGATGGAAGCCTGATGAATCTCCACCAGGAGGCTGAATGATCCAAGGCAAAAGCCAAGAGTTTGCACTAGAGCCAAGAGACCATGTTCAAGTGGACCACAAAGACTGGAGCTCCTCCTAGGAAGAATGGGACCTCCCGTCCTTCTCCACTTGCATTTAACTGGTGAGTCACTCTTGGGTGGGGCCTCCATACCCTAGAGTGTGGAATTGCTGAGCGAATTTAGTTAAACTTTTAGCTTCTCAAGTTGACACAATTGATCAACCACTATATCCAACCCCTTGGCAACTTGGCAACTAAACATATTTCTTTAAACCATTCTTCATATAAAATGATATTCATGTAATTGTACATTGCATATTATAACCTGTGTACAAATGGAAATGCACTCATTTCCTTACCAAAATAGAAGATAGGTTTCCTTTGCTTGATATTTATGATTAATCATTTCATATCTTCAACATTAATACAAGTTTAATAATCCTTAAGAAATAGTATTAAATATACCCATATTATAACAGAAGCATTCAGGTTTGAAATAGTACAGTTATAATCCTCTTTACTGTAGCTGATCATGGAGTTGTAGCTGGTATTTAGAACTACCTTTTTCCACTACCCATTCTGTATTCAGTTAGCCTTCAGCAAGCTCCTCATCAAGTCTTGGTTCTTTCTCAAGTGGAGCGACCCATCCCTTCATTTCTGAAGGCTCTGGACCATTTGTCATTGTACCTGTCTTAAGCTGTTGTAGTTTCCCATTCACTTTAATAACAGGGTATGACAATACTAAGAGGTTCTAGTGATCCACTAGCAACATTTTTGCTTCCTGTTCCCACAACATTATGTTCTGCTGGACTGGAAGTCCTAGTTCCAGAGGAAGAAAGGCTTATACCAGGAAGCACAACAATGATACCATTGAACTGAGAGTTAAGATTTCTCCCTGGTCACTTTGTTCTCCTTATGCCTCTGAGGAAACAAGTTAAACAGGGAGTCACAGTGTTGTCAGGAGTGACTGAACTAGAATATCAAGGGGAAATTGAATTACTACTGCACAGTAGAGGAAAGGAAGAACATACATGGAGTGCAGAAGATTCCTTAGGGAACCTCTTAGTATTGTCATATCCTGTTAATCAAACCCTAGTCTCTTCCTCTAACAGCTGATTATATGGCACACCCACAAGGCCTTATGTGCACACTGGGAGATAGAAGGCAATATAGCTGACATAGGAGCCTATGGGGGCCTGCTAGAGCATCCTTATCCACCACTGACACTTTAAGTACCGTTTGATCTGCTTAGTCATATGGTCCTGGGGCAGAGCAGCCTGAACAGCAGCCTGGATCTGTAGTAGAGCTTATCTTCTTCTGGGACCCATTCAAAATTAGCAGATTTTTGAGTAACTCAGTAAATGGGCTGAAGAAAGATGTGAGGAATATTTTTGTCTCCAAGTTCCAAATAGGCCCACTAGTCACTGTACCTCCTTTTTGGTAGTAGATGAAGTCAGATGCAACAACTTATCTTGACCTAATAAGAAATATCTCTACATGCTCCACACCACTGGACTCCTAGAAACTTCACTGAGGTAAAAGCACCTTGAGTTTTTGTAGGATTCATTTCCCATTCTCTGGCTCTCAAATAATGTACTAACAAATCCAAGGCTGCCACCTCCTGCTCAGTAGGCTCAATTGGCATAACATCAAAAATGTAATGGACCAGTTTAATATCTTGAGGAAGAGAAAGGTGACCAAGATCCCTACAAACTAAAGTTGTGACACAGGGCAGGAGAATTAATATACCCTTGTGATAAGACACTACAGGTATACGTTTGGCCTTGTCAACTGAGAGAAAATTGTTTCTGATGATTCTTATGGATAGGTATAAAGAAGAAGACATTTGCCAGATCAACAGCTGTGTACCAACTACCAGGAGATGTGTTAATCTGCTCAAGAAAGGAAACCACATCTGGCACTGCAGCTTCAATTGGAGTCTTAAGAAAAGTTAGAAAGACTGAGGAAAGACTGACTGTACAAATTGGAAAATTAAATGGAGATGTGGTGGGGACCATCACCCCTGCGTCCTTCAAGTTCTTGGTGGCGGAACCAGTATCAGCAACTGCTCCAGGAATGTGATTCTGGTTTTGGTTCACTATTTTATTAGGCAAAGGCAACATCAATGGCTTCCATTTGGCCTTTCCAGCCATAATACCCCACATGACAGATTAGGGAATCAATCTTAGATCCCTTCTAAGTACTAAGTATATCTATCCCAATTATGCATTACAGAAAGGGGAAATGACTACAGGATGAATTTAAAGGCCTATGAGATCCACTGTGAGTCTAACCTTTGCCAACATTCCATTGATTTCCTGAGCTCCATAGGCCCTCACTCTTACCAGAGGGCAACTATGATGTTTTAGACCCCCCGGAGTCAGTGCCAGTTTAGCACTAGTGTCCAGTAGCCCATGAAATGGCTGATCGTTCTCCTTTCCCCAGTGTACACTCACTCGGCCAAAGGCCTCAGATCCCTCTAGAGAAAGACTGACTGTTAAAAATCATGGGACCATTAGGATCCTCCACCATGGGGAGATGGCCTGCCCATCATTCAAGGGGCTCTGGATTTATAAACTGGCTCAAATCCAGCGACTGGTGAAGGGGCCATGATTGCCAATTACTATGATTGCTAAATTAAGGGGAAATAATTTGAAGTAGGTCTCTGTTATTTTACCTTTAAATTTTTCTGATTATATAAAACTTGAGAAAAAGGTTGTAGGAAGCCTACATCTATTTCACTTTTGGGTATGCCGTGGCTAATCAGCCAACATCATAGCTCAGCATGTGTCAGATTATTCTTGTCATTGTTCTGCTTCTGCTGTCCAGTAAGGTAAGAACAGGGACTCCTCCTCTGATGACTAAGTGCTGTCACTTGACCTTTGCCATTACAGGATCCAATCAAGCCCACTAGCCTTAAATTTCCTAATTGAGTTACTGTGGTCCCCATTGTAAGGTCTGGCATGCAGAGAAGAGCAATGACAGTGCTCTTCGGGGATGCTGGCACTCTCCTCACAAATCAGTCTGTTTCTCAAGGTGTTAGTGAAGGGTATGTTTTCAGGATCATCCAAATATGTTGGGTTAGGTTTAACGCAACAGATCTATTGCAGCATTCCCATTTCCCTAAGCCTCTGAATCCCTTCATCAATAGAAAACCATGGAAGACCAGGCATCTCTAATTCATTTGCAGTGGGCCTTCTTTTGGACCATACTTCTGTCAACCAGTCAAATAAACTATTAACACCTTCCTTTAGTCCTCAAACTACAGCATTAAATTCAAAATCCCTATTTAGTGGGCCCATATCAACAAATTTAGCCTAGCTCAGGTGTGTTTTTGCCACCATTATCCTACACTCATAAAGTCCATTCCCATGCTTGCTCATTAGGCCTCTGTTTATAAGAGTTAGAAATCAAGAGGGTCTTTGAAGAGTAATGTATTTATCTCCTCATAGATGACATTATGTACCTTTCCTTTAGGTGCTCTATGAGATTTAAGTCTGGTTATGAGCCTAGAGGCAAAAAGTAGGTGGCTGGTGGGGCCTGAGGACTCCCAGTATTATCCTGTTTGGACAACACAAGATTAGTTACTTCAGATGTATTAGGAGACACTAACACTGAAAGAGTTGGTCAGTGATGCCTCTGTCAAAATGGATGAGAAAATCTCTTCCTCTGGCAAAACAATCTCTTTGGCATCTAGGAATTCAACATCCTCAGCCTCCTCAGGATCCTCCCACACATCTTCATCCCAATTTATAGGATCCCATTCTTTTCTGATCAATGCCCTCAGCTTTGCTTCAGATACCCTTCAAGGCTGAGCATTAAATTTATGTTGCAGTTCAGCTAATCAAATTATATGGGACTACATTTGGGTTTCTGCAGTCTCAGCCTTGTAACCAAAAGAGAGGAGATTATTTTTCAGAACATACTGAGAAGCTTTTACATTTCTTCTTGAATCTTTGAGTTTCTTCAATTCACTCATAACTTTGTCCAGTGAGGCTAAGATCAACCATCTGGAATTATCATCATATTCCTTTCTCTGACAAGGGAATCACTTTTTTCTGTACAGAATCACTAAATTCCTGACATCTCACAAGTAGTGACTTAGGATAGTCTAATGGATCTACACAGCATATTAGTTTAAACAGCTCATGCCAAAGGTTATCAATATATTCCATAAGATCAGGAGAAACCATGGTGTCTATAGGTCTCATCAAATCACAGAGCCAACTTCAAGACCTCCTAAATCCATTTAAAAATGAGATCATTGTATTCTGTTCTACAAGAGTCGCTCTCTACACCAAAATCTATATCAGTGAATGTTTTACTACAGATAAGGATACAATACAAGATGTACAAATGTATGAGAAATTCCAAGATTGACTTACAATGGTCAGCTACAGAATTGGATGAGGAAGTGTGCAGAGGGCTCTGCACTCTGGAGACAGAACAAATCCATTCAAGGTCTGGAGTTCACTGCAGTGTTCCATGTACATCCTGATCAGGAGGCTGATGGGTCTGGGATGGAAGGCTGATGAGCCTACACCAGAAGGCTGAAGGATCCATGCCAAAAGCCAGGATTCTGCAATGGAGCCAGGAGATAACATCCAAGGTGACCACAAAAACTAGAGCTCCTTCCGTGAAGAATAGAGCCCTCCATCTTTCCTCATCATTCTTTAAGTGATGAGTCACTCTAGGGTGAAGCCTCCATACCCTAAGGTATGGAGTTGTGGAGCCAATTTAGTTAAAATCTTAACTTCTTAAGTTAACACAATCGATCAACCATTACACCATTTGTTAGGACATAATAACAAAGAAGAACATGGAAGCATGCAGAAGAAATTTAACTATATATCTACTGGAGAGAAAATGCAGGTGAAGCTTGTTTTCCCATGTCATAGAAATTGTTGTCTCCTTCAGAAATATGTATCTGAACTACTGCACTATATTGGAATATTTTGCAAAATTCAAGCACCTACAATATTTAAGTGACAATGGAATACCCATCACTTATAAAACGAAATAAAAAAGGCAATACAAATGAGGGATTATTTTATATCTGCATAAAATAGGATAGATATAGAACTACTTTTACTTGAATGAATAGAAAGATTTGGACTAATTGTGTCTGTGGGCAGGATATAATATCTGTATCAAACCACTAAGGTAACAATACTATGCAATGCATTAATTATTAAAACTGTCCTACTAATTGGTTTTGAAACTGCCTCATTGCTATTTGTTTCTCAATAAAATATTGAAAGAAAGAAATATGTATAGTTTTGCCACTCTTAAATGGAAAAATCACCTTGAAAATGGATTGTTTTCTATTGTGTTTGTGTGTGTGTGTGTGTGTGTGTGTGTCTGTCTGTCTGTCTGTCTGTCTGTAGTAGCAGAGCATCATGGTCATTTTATTTGATGATATTTATTTTTACCAGTTGAAAATATGAAGCTTTTTATTTTCCAAGGAGCTGAAAGTATTGAGCCATTTGTGTTCTGTTAGGTAATGTGAACTTGAGATGCCAAGAAATAATTTGTTGTGCTGAGGATAACCAACTATTGCTGGACTATTTCGTGCTCATTGGATAACTGTATAAATCCAAGGAGAATTCAGAAGTATTTAGATTTTCCCTCAGCACTTGCCTTCATGACTTTTTGTACCATTGAGAAAATATTTAGCAGAAAGAAAAATAACAATTTTTCTCAACTGGTAAGAAACTCAACAAGTGTTATCAAGTCATTGTTGTTTTATTGAAACTAGATGTGCTCGATTAGTAATGAGTGTATTTGTATATTGTTTTCATGTACTTCTCCAACTAAAGAGCATGGCTTTAGTTTAGACATTAATGCAAACCACCATTAAGTTTAAAATGTAGAGAAAATGTAGCAATTAATTCATATATATGTTTGTATGTGTATATTTAAGTGTGTATATCAAATTTATTTTTAAAATAAATAACACCACCTGGAGTTGAGGGGACCTGCTGCAGGGCACTTTAGATGGGTCCTGGGGCCAGCTCAAGAGGGAGGCAGAAGCAGGCCTGATCAGACCTCGGGTACAACAGCAGATCAGTGGCAAAAACAGATGCAGGGCCCCAGTGGTCTGCATGTTTGAGTCTAGTCTCCTGCTGTGCCACAGCCCCCAATAGACCACAGACCAGGCAGGACTTCCAGACCAGCGTGTTCCCCTGGGACACCGACATAGAGGCCAAGCTTACTGGTGCTGTAGCTGCCACAGTTGGTGTGGCTCGACCCGGGGCTTGCACTGGAGTGGTGTTTGGCAGCTTGATCATAGGCCATGCCAGGAATCCATCCCTTAAGCAGCAGCTCTTCTCCTATGCCATCCTGGGCTTTGCCATGTCCGAGGCCATGGAGCTCTCCTGTCTGATGTTCGCCTTCCTCATTCTCTTTGCCATGTGAGCGCTACGGGCTGCCTGCTGAGCCTGGTGCTGGGCCAGAGCTCTACCAATCAACAATGTTTCTCTAAAAGAAAAGAAATGAAATAACACATTAATGGAGACATTAGCCCTGAAGTTAAAAAGTTCCCCAGAACACTCTCTGAGTAATAGCTAAACAGTATGTTAGTCCATGACCACTCCTGGACCTAAGGGTGCTGAGAATTATCCCCAGGTGAGCACCTGCCTTCTGAGGCAACTTCTCTATGGAAGGAAAACAGAGAGAAAGGGGAACAATCCATCTGCAAACCCAATGGCACTGTTTGCTACTTCCTGTGGCTCATCATCTATGTAGTTTTCACCCCCTTCAAATGTGCCTTACAAAAACTATTTCTCAATTTCATTCTTTCCTGCCCTGAACTCTGATCATTCTTTGGTAATGTGTTTCCTTACATTCTTCCCTCCCTAGCTCCCTCTCTCCTTCCCTCCTTCCTTCCCTCCCTTCCTCCCTTCCTTTCTTCCTTTTTTCTTTCTGTTTTCCAGTACCAGGGATCAAACTTGGGACCTTGCTCATACTAGGCAAGCACTTATGCCACTAAACTATCTCCCCAGCCCTGGTGATGTACTTTCTGCACAAAGCTGTAAATGACTGCAAATTCAGGAGCTCAAGCTACAGCCCTGGGTTTGCTTGTGAAAGCACTCTTACTACATCTGAGGAGGAGGCTATCACACTGTAGTCCTGGGATTCGTCCCCCGAACAAATGGCAACTCAATCTATTGCACCTAGAAAGTTATACTATTCATTCTAATAAGAGCCACTTCTAATTTCCTTATAAAAATTCACTTTCTCTAGCCAATAATTCTATGACTTCTATAATTCAAGACTAAATTTCCCATAAATTTTGCCAAAAGAGTACTGTGTTGGCACAAAACTTTTTTTTATTATTCTAGTTGTAGTTTTAATAAAATAGCCACATAAATGAAGATAAAGATAATTTTATCAATTACAGTAATAATGTTTTTGATGGACTTGACCTACAGTGGCATAGTGATTATAGATTGTGATTCACTTTTTAAAACATTTTTGTAGCATTTTACTTTTTTAAAAAAACTATCTTGTGACACAGGATGGTGGTTCTTGTCTCTAGCACAATGTAAAGTCATTTAACCCCAGAATGAAGAAATCAAGTTTTGTATTAAATAAATTTATACTAACACTAAGACTTGAATCAATGTTTTCCCACAGTGCAGTGACTTTTACTCTTTGCCAGTAGAGATCATTTGTATTTTTGATATAACTCAAAGTATCAATTTGTACAATGAATTTTTTAAAGTATAAAATTGTGAAGGTAATGACAGAAGTGGAAGTAAGTACAGTTCAGCAATTCTTGCATCTACTCAACTCCCCACCAACCTATCCTGGGGTCACAGCGAGGAGTCCTCCTGTTGTGCTGCCTTCCCACTATCTTTCTACAGACCATTTTTTGCAGCTTCAAGAAGATATGAAAAACACTACCATGAATAAATTCAGTGTAATTTATAGCCCAGAGTTTTATTGCTCCTTTACAGAATGGTCCATAGGTTTTTCACTTCTTGACCTGAATACAAAGATCAGAGAGGTATCCTAAATAGTTTAGCACTCTTTCGAACCTTAGGATGAAAGTATAACTCAAATCTGGAAGTTTCCTTTTTTTTTTTTTTTTTTTTTTTTTTTTTCAAATGGAATGATCCTTGCTTAACAAGCACTGTGTGCTTCCTCTTCCTTTGTGGAACACAGCTTATATTTAATGTCTTAGACTCCAATTGTCTGAGCTTCAGGAGAGCCTGGGCTCATTATTCAGTCTTCCAGGATTCTGTGGTCAAGGTTATACTCCCTCAAGCCTGTCCCTTCACCATTTTAGAAGCAGTAGCTGTATTCCCTTCTCAGCCTTCATTTTCCAGTCTAAGAGTTCCTAACTCTTTATTCTGTTCCTCTGAGGACATGCTACACACATAAATCAGGCTTCCAAGGAAGCTAAAAGAGGTAATTATTATTTGCATTTTGGGCATTTAAGAACTCAAAGCTCAGAGGTGAGGATAGTTAATTCTAGCTACTTCACCAGATTATAAATTTCTCTTGGGGATGCAGCTCCTTCTGTTTGTTTTATCTACATCTCTCCTCCTTGAAAGTCCTGTGATAAAACCATACAAATAACTCTCCCTCTCTAGAGCTTTGAATAAGAAATACTTTAGGACCCATCAATTTACTAATTTTAATTCTAGTTACTAGATTTGTCTTTAGGAAGAAAAATTCAAGTGGGCTATTATCTAGAGGGTTATTGCACCATGAAAAGGCATCTGTTTCTATCGCTAAAGTAAGAAATACACCTTTTTTTTGGGGGGGAGAGGGGGTAAAGTGAGCATTACAGATATTTTTCCTCTGTGCCATCTGTACCCACCCTACATGCCTTGAGCGGTGTTGGATGCAAGCTAAATGAACCGAAACACTCATCTTCAGATAGACTTTCCAAAACCCAGCCTCCAACTGAATGGTTTATCTAACACCAAAGTACAAAACAGAAGTTCTTTACAAGGTCTTTTTCAGAGTTTAAACCAAATTTAAACCTTTTTTCTTCTTCTTCTTTGGCCTCAAAGTTACATTTTAATTACAGTGCAATAATTTGAGGAACATTGGTAATAGGGAAAACTTTTAGACCTTTTGTTCTTTAGTGCAGTCAAGGGAAACCTCATTAGAGAGGATTTTCTTAGTTAGCAGGGCTTCGAGGTTAATGAGCTGTGAGTGATAATATATAGTAGTAATCCCTTCTGGCAGTAACAGGTTGTATTATATACATTCCTTAATCTCAGTAGGAAAAGAGGTGATGGGAGAGAGTGAGAAGGAAACCAATTTAGAGAGCTCAGGGATAGTCTGAAAATCTCATTCTTGGTATTAAACATAATTGAAAGCTTCATGCATTTAAAGCAAAGGAGTGAACGTGTGAGTGGGTATAAACTTCACTCCATAAACTGATTGCAGTGTCCAAGGGGAGACCCATGTGTTTTTCAGTAGAGATTGACTGAGACTGCCAGCATTTGGCTCCACTAGGGTCTAATTTTCTTTTTCTATCATGAATAGAAGCCAGTGTTGTTTGGAGCCATAGATCTCAGATCAATTTGGTGAAAGTAAGGGAGAGTAGGAAGGGTAAATGATAATAACTGTAGTATTAATAAAGGGACATCATGATCCAAATAAATTTTGGTGACACCGTAACTCAGGATGGGTTATCTCTGAGATGCACGGAGACCTTCCCTCGGATGGCCCTATTTTTAGAGGCACTCTACGAGCTCATAGCAGTGTCTTCACTGCTCACCTCACTTGGTTTCCCTTTGCTATTGGCCACTCTGGGAATGGGCCAACCTCGTGCCAGTAGTTGAAAGAAAAAGAGCCTCTGGTCTGAAGCCACTTCAGAGCTTGAATGACTGAATCTTGGTGTCATTCCTTTTTATCAAAGAAAGCAAAAGTAGGATCTAAAACTGAAGCTTCTTTTCTCTGACTTTTCCAGTTTTGCTTTTGTCAGCTTGCATTTCTGAATCACCATGAGAGTATGAACAAAATTAGAAAGGAGCATTCACGAAATAAAACTAGAGTCTTCATGTTAGTACTCAAGGCCTTCCTCAATTGGGCAGCATATAGTCATTTTACCTTTCCTCTCCATTCTTCCTTCCACTAACTATTAGATCCAGACTGGGATATTTTCTTTCCTCTAAAACCATTTTTTTTTCCTCTTTGCTCATTAGGTTAATGCTACCTGCCATGTTCTATTTCACTTCTACTTACTTGTCTGCTATTCTTCAGCATTTGTGCTTACTTTAAAGGGGGAGAGAGAAGAAATCAAATGCTTACCTACTCTACCAAATTTTTCTTATAGCTTAAGCTATCTTTTGAAGCATTATTTGTGAAAATATTTGGGAAAATATCTTTAAATAACTTATAATCAAAAGTACTTCTAAAATTATTGACACTACAGCAACCATTTTTTATAAAATTGATATTATTCTCAGTTTTATGAGATGAAATACAAAAATAAAGCTATATTCCACATCAAGGAAAGCCAAAAATTTTCCTTCTTATTAGTATTTCCGTTTTACCATAACTGCATGAAGGAATAATTATCCAACAATCCCTTGGGCTCTCTTTCTTGGAAGAGTTTGAAAAATATCACATAGGCCAGGGAGATGGCTCAGTAGAATAAGCACTTCCCTGGCAAGTGCAAGGGCCTGAGTTCAATCCCTGGTTCCACAAAAAAAAAAACAAATATCACACATACAAGGATACAATGATCAAGCTAAGGAATACTTAATTAAATTTTCTAAAAGTAAAAAAAGTAGCAAAAGATTAGGGAAGGGAAAAATATAAGTTTGTTATACTATTAGCATCTCTTAGTTGACTGAAAAGGAAGATGTATGCTGATATAGATTGGAAAAATTCTATGCTCATATTTTGTACCCTGAAAAATTATTTTGAAGATAATAACATGTCATGTGTCAACTATTGTTATGTTCCTATTTCTTCTGAAATTTTATTTTATCTCATTTGATAAAATGAAAAGAATAGGGGAAGAAACTTTTGGAAATAGGCCGTCGTTGTGGATGGAGACTTACTGAGAATACTACCACTGTTTTTTGTCTTTGGGCTGTCCTCTGGAGAAACCTGACAAACGTCACCCTCTCACATGACCTCCCACTCCTGAATAATCCCTTCTTGAGTATCTGTGCCAATGGGCTACAACAAGGGACCCTACTTCTTGCATTGTTCTGTCCCTTGGACAGGTACCAGAGACAGCCAGGTCACTCCAGACAAAAATGTACATTACTGCATTCCATTTAGAGAGACCCTATCAGGTGTGTCATGGCCACTTCAAATCTGAGTCTCCCGACACAGGGTCAAGCATAAACTCTAATATGCTACTTCATAACTTGGTAATATCTGAAGTTTGTAATCTTTGTTTTGCCTTCTAAGTTATGTCTTTTCCTTATACTTATGCATCTTCTCTACAACTTAACTCTCTGATTTTCTATATATTTTCATGTTAATTGGGATTTTCTCTACTAGATATCACCTATAAAGCCTGCTTCAGCAGAAGACTGAGGATGGTGTACTAACACCTTCTACTTATTTTTGTTAGCAGTAATTCTTGGGGCATGATTTAATTAATTAAAAAACTAAATGTTGAATGGCCCTTTAAAAAGTTTTAAGTCAATAAATATAAATATCTATACCTATATAGAGAGACAAAAGTAGATAATATTTTATTTTGGTTTTTAATGAAACATACAGTGTTATTCAGAGAAGTTTCCTTGGAGGTAGATTAAGTGAATATTTAAAATTTCCTCAAACTAAACCAGTAGCAAACTCCATTACATGTATTTTGCCTAAATTACCAGTATTAACAATTATACTAATATAGTTTCATTTATCTATTTCAGCAAAATTTCTGCATTACTTTATTATCAATTAAGAGTAGTGCCAGCACTGTATGTAACCTATGATTAGTGTAGAAATTGCAAGAGTTCTTTTTACTCAGATTTCTTGTATAGTACCAACAAGTCCTAGAGTCCTAGAAAGAAAACCTTAGGCGTGATGGCATGTGAGCAACTCTGGCAATCTACTCCTCCACAAAATGACAGGAGTATGTATGCTTTCCTCATTAAAAATAAAAATCTTGAAATCCTACTAGAAACTTTTGGAAAAGTTAGCATGTGTCTCCTGCACACCCTGAAGGGATGCTGGCTTTGTGTCAGAGAATCTCCTGTGAGAGAGGGACTGGTGCCCAGGAGATCTGTACTCCTGGACTCCAAAGGGAATTGGATGAGAGGAGCAACTTCCCTCACACATATGGTGCCCCATTGAAGCCCACTCAAAAGTTTTCTAGTGAGGAAGAAAAACAAGATTAGTGGGAAAAAAGCAAGAGGTATCACTAGATGGTCAGGGGCTCAGGAAGACACTCAGAGCAATCAGCTGCAGGAAAGTGAAGCACATATCAAGGGAACAGCAGGCCTCCACAGCCCTTTTGAGCAAGAGGCAACTCCCTTGCCCCTGTGAGCAAGACGCACTAGCTAGCACTCCCTCGTCTGCTGCCACTTCCCAGCTCTGACCTGGAAGATTCAGCATAAAATTAACAGGAAAAGAAGTACACTTTTCACAAGCTGGAGTCCTGCAGAGAATAGCCAGGCTACCCGTCTTGCAACCATGGCTCTGAAAAAATAATGTTTTATTTCTGCTGCCCCTGGACTTATTAGTTACAAAGAGGTCTGGTACTACAGAAAGCCCAGATCATAAGATTTTGTCAACATTCCACTCAAGAGAGAAGAAAATGAACTTGAAGAGCTATAGAGAAAGAAGAAAGTGTTTCCTGATAAAATTTTGCTGAGTAGGATTATTCCAGTATAAGTATTCAATATAGGTACTTGCTCAAGTGGCTCTGTATCCTGTCCAGTTGCTCATATATGTCTTTTTAAACAGATGACCTGTGTGACACGGAACTATTCTATGATGTAAATGTTGCATGTCCTAGTGTCACTGTTGAAGTTGTCTCCATATCTTAATAAGTCCTGAAATGTAGGGATACTTTTGGGAAAACAAAGACATACGTGCTTCTTAAGCCCAGACACAAGAACCTATATCACTATAGGATATCAAGACTTGGCCAGTTAATATTGAGACTATCTGCCCCTGGCTCTGCTAAACAGTCCAATACAATTTGACTGGACTCAGCTATCATTCCTGCAGCTTGCTGCTATGATTAAAAAAGAGGTAGAGGGGGAAGTGAAGTCTGATACTAGACATACAAACCTAAATAGGCTCTTAAGATAGACAAAGTTGCACGAGGCAGGGTTAAGGTCATTTGTGATAAGTAAAATGAATTATTTCAGCATGGTTGATAGAACCAGTTGAAGTAAATTTGGAAATAAAATATAATATTACCACGGAGTCATATTGTTGGTGACAGGAGAACTAAAAAAAAACAGAAAAAAAATAACTGGCTGGTAATATTTCAAAGGGTAAGCAATGCTCACTAGCAGCTGCAGTACGACATTAAGTAATAGAGCACAGTAATGTTAACTGCTCTCCTGGTAAGAGTGGTAAATGAAATAAACCCTGGCATCCGGGGTATCATTAATCTATAGTGAATAATGGCAGTGGTAGTGTAAGGAGATTAAAAAGGGCATTGTAAACATTTGTGGCTGTATAATATACAAATTAAAAATGTGAGAATGCTTGCAGCTGCATAATCTACAAATTAAAAAGTGTAATAGCATGGCATTAATTACTGGCTGATCAATTCCCCCATAATTGCTGGCATGTAGATGAACAATTATAGGTCCGAAATGTTATTTGAGAAAGAGACATTGACCTTGGAACTGTAAGGAATGATACTGTTAGAAGGTAATACAGGATCCTATCAAATTCAGTTCCAGATTTGTAGCAGCAGCCAGCTCAGCGCAGGGCCGTAATCACCACACTATTTCTTTCGATTATGGTGCCAGAAGGGTTACACATTGTTTTCTCTTTTTGAACAGAAACACCCAGTGACCTTCAGCCCTTTTGAAAATGGGACCATCAGGCCTCATTTCCAAGTTCAAACAGATTTAATAAAAATGAAAAAGCAAGAGATAATGTACCTCACCCTCCTAGTCCCAGGGAACTTGTTGGAAAGTTGGAAAGACAAACTTCCTGTAAATGTGAACTTTCCCACTCAGATTGTGGCATTAGACTTAAGCGTTTGCTGATCAACTATTTTCTAGTTGACAGCTCAAAGCCAAGTAACTGTACACTCGAATCTCCAACTGACATTGAAGGTCAAAACATTTATCTCTATTCCCTTGCCCTCCTTAATCACACACAATACAACAGAGCTTTGTTCTTGCTGTCAGTTTTCTGTGCAGTACTCAGTGGGCAAGTGAGGTAGCTTTTGGCAGAACACCTGCTAGCTCACATACAGGCCTTGTAAAAGCTGGCTATTCTTGACACTGAATGTTACCTTTATGCACACATGGCACCAATATTCTCTGACCCCTTAGTCCATTTCCTGCTTGTGATGACTGGGGTTTTACACATTTCCCTTCTGTTGAAATTCTCATTATTTGTTTTCAGTTCAAGAGGCACATTTACACCTCATCTGGTCAGCTTTGCTGTAGAAATGGACCTGTCTGATCTCTTCCTTCACTCTGAAGCTCTCTCCCAGTTTACCGTTTACCAACCTTTATGGCTGCTTTCATGGTTATCTTACTTCTCCTTTAAAACAACACCTCTCCTTACTCTTTCTTTCCATTTGTACCCATTCATTTCTACAGCAGAATACCTGAAACACAACATGTTATAAAGAAAAGATATTCATTTTGGTTTAACATTCTGGAGGTTGGACGTTAAGGAACAGCATCTAGTGATTTGGGTTTTGTTTTGTTTTTATCAGAGTCCAAAATTGGTACAAGAGAAATGTATGGCAGAAGAAACACAGTCTGACATCTGTCCCTCTAGAGATTCCATCCTAATGACCTTGTGTAGTCCTTATTGCCCAGAGGTCCCACTTGGAAACACCATAATCATATGAACTTTCTATCACCTTACCTTCAATTAATGACTTTGAATTATGAGGTTGAGGAGGGAGAAGCAAACAAAGGAGGGATTTTCCCTTTGTAGCTTACCTATTTCTAGGGATCTCATAGTTCAGTCTATAGTCCCATCCTGTTCTCTAGCAATCAGGGCCTACAAGGCAAATTCTACCAAACATTTGCAAAGGGAGGAATTTCAGGTCCTATTTATCAACCTCATGTACACCATGGGATCACAATCACCTTTCCTCCCTTTCCTGAGTATCACTTACAGACAATGCCCACTGCGGTTTTTACATTCCCAACATGCCCATAATGAATTACTCACCATGGCATGTCCTCCGGATTTCTTTCTTTCTTTCTTTCTTTGTAGTTACTCTCCTTGTTGCATTTTACCAGGATTCTTTTCATAGCCTCATGGTTTGATTTTCCTTCTCCTTAAAGTATGTATAACAAAATCTTTAAGGTTCTGCCTCAGTGAACAGTTTTCAACTCTTTCTCCATGTGGTCTTCTCCCGTCATCATTGACTAACATCTACTTTATAGCCACTTTGTGTTTTCACTGAGCAAAACGAAGTCCTCCTCAGTGGCCCAGGGGTTCCTTTTGTAACTTGGTTCTGACCTAATTCAAACAAACTCTTGCTTTCTGGTCTACAGTTAACAGCAATAATGAATGCATGTCACTGGTCTGGATTTATTAAATCTTGTGGCCTGTGCACATGTCCTTTCCTGCCCTGGATTTCCGCTTCCTCTCCTGTCCTCTGTAGGGACTGTCACATCATCATATTGCTATAATCAATTTACACATCATTCCCCTTCACCATCTTTCCTTGTCACCCTGAACAGAGCCATCCCTTCCTGTTTTGCTCATTGCCTAATGAATTACCACACTTTTTGATATGGAGTTTATGTAATGGGTTACTTCCTCTCTCTGTGAGAGAGCTATGTCTTACACAGCTCCAATCAAGAAGCCTGATCCTTGGTAGGCACTCAGCAATTTCTGTTTTGTCAATTACACTGAAGTAGGTATAACCAAAACAAATTGCTTAAAAATTAGAAACAAGAAGATAAAATATTGTTTTGGGAGAAGTTTGCCTAATGTTAAAAGAACTGCCAGTAGAGATAACAACATTAAAAATAATGGCAAAAGCAAATATTGTCACAGGGTGTTTAGTAAATCAGAGTAAATAACTAACTAGTGAGATAGCACAAATGCTAACCACTCCCCATGTGCCCCACATGATGTTTTCTTTGGTCATGACCACTTGAACATTACAAAAAAAGAGGTGATGGAAACTTAGTAAAAAAAAAAAAAAAACTTGTTCAATGTCACAGCTGGAAGGTGGTAGAACTGGGATCCAACCCATGGGTGACTCCATATTGCATTCTATCAACCACTAGCTATTCCTCCTCCCTGACCCCTCACGTCCTTCTCAGTTAAATTGGACTTTTATTGAGCAGCTCACTTTTTATTGAAAGTACCTAATTATTCTGTTATTTTGGATTTGTAGAACCACAGAACATTTTTCATGGGTAGATATTCTCACAGCATATAGATTTTCTTCTACCTAAAGAAATACTAATAATTACAATAACCAACCAGTAATAATAACTAATAATAATACTTTAAAAACTGGTGACTTGAATGAAAGTTTTATTTGAAGCATTTTCAATAATCACATGTCACACATACATACAAAAAGTTTTTCAGATAATCTAAGCTCCTTCTCCCAAGGTAATATTCATGAATTTCCCCCACTTGATGGTTCTCTCTATGCAATACAATTATACAGAGCTGAAATACACAATAGATATTGATTCGGTCGCTCACATGGAGTCTATTTAAAAATAAAAAAACTTAGGAAGACATTTTGAGTGAAGTCATTTACATAAAAAAAACTGCAATGCAGGTTGATTTTGGCTTTAGAAGAAGCCATAAAGCACATACAATTAAAGAAGCAACAAATTTCAGTCACTTTAATAGAATCTCCCCTTTATGCTGATCAAAATAATTAACATTTCTTTTATTCCTTGGGAATCTCACTATAGAGCTCTTCACTAAAGAATAAAATCCAATAGTTTAAAAAACGATTAGCATTTACATTGTTACAGAAGTAACACACTTTCACATTATTCCTTACAAATTGGAATTCTAAGTTTTGAAGGATGACATTTCTATGACTGTACTGGAAGTTCGTGGAAATTTAGTATTGAGAGAATTCACTACGGAGTTTATGATATGGGACCTACAGAAGAACAGAGACTGAAAAAGAGAAAGAAAGAAAAAGAGAGAGAGAGAGAGAGAGAGAGAGAGAGAGAGAGAGAGAGAGAGAGAGAGAGAGAGAAAGAAAGAAAGAAAGAAAGAAAGAAAGAAAGAAAGAAAGAAAGAAAGAAAGAAAGAAAGAAAGAAAGAAAGAAAGAAAGAAAGAAAGAAAGAAAGATGCTTTACAAATGTCAAAGTGGGGTCTGGGGATTCAGCTCAGTGGTAGAGTGAGCGTTGGCCTAGCAAACTAGAAGCCCTAGGTTCAATCCTTGACACCAAAAGCAAACCAAAACAAAAATAAATGTCAGCTGAAAAAACAATTACAAACAAGATCATACCCAGTAGGCCCTCGCTATTTCACAGTTTCACTTTTGCTCACTCCCTGTTTCCTGGGTTTTCAAAAAATATTAATCTAATTTAGTTATAGCGGACTTCTCACTACATGGCGGGAATTTGTGGTACCATACAACATACAGTATATGTATGTTGTTAAAATTACAAAAGTTTATGAGTTTAGAAAATGGTTAAGAACATTAGAAGTGTTTTTAAAAGTACGGAAAGGCTTATAAGAGTATGGGAGTTTATAAAGCCATAAGTTATGCATAAATACCAAAATGAATATAACATTGCTACCTCACTGATTTTCACTTGTCACAAGGGTATCTGGAACCTAGCTTCTGCAATAAGTGAGGGACCGCTGTATATATCAAAGTGAGTTGCCTTAAGCTGCTAGTACCTGCAGGGCAGACCACTACTGCCTCTTCCAAATGGCTCTAGGACATCTCTCCCTGGAACTAAAACATTTAGGAGAGCAGAAAGAAGAATGTAAGACTTCTGATTTTTCAAAAGTAAATATTAAAAAAAAGAAAAAACAATGTCTCAAAAGTTCTCAAATTGAGAAAAGCAGCATATATTTAAAAAATACCATCAAGTAACATACTGTGGTTATTAAACCATTTTGCCAAATATCAACTTTTAAATAAACTAACTCAGATTAAATTCCTGATATGATGTTTATTAATATTTAAAAAAAGCTATAGTTCAGTTCCATGGCATCATGGATATTTTTATTGAACAAACTCTTCATAGTTTTTCAGAAGCTTTCAGTGTCTTTTGTATTATTTTGATTATTAGGGAAAACTCCAGTCTGCCCTTCTTCTGGCTCTTACATAGTTTGATACTCAGACAAGCTGCAGGACCACATATGTGGGATTCAAACACATAGATGGGAACCCATGTCAGAGCAGGCTCAGTTAGTGCTCGGCTTGATGACTGCTCCTTCAGCTCCCCCCAGTAGGCCAACACAGAATGAATCTCAAGCCCTTAGGAAACTGAAAGATAGGTTACTTTAAAAAAAAATTGGGAAAGGCAAGGGAGAGATGCCTGAGCTAGGCCCGGGACAGATACCTTGTTTTCTCTCAGGTTTTTCCTCCTCCAGTTGGATAATTTCAGATTGGCAAGAAATCACAAAAGCCACATAGCTCTAATGTTTTCTTCTCCTGACTTTCCATAACATCTTCCAGCACGATGGTACGTTCATTATTAGGATACTGAAGTGTTTCATTGCACTACAAGGAAACTCATTTAATATCAAAATCCTTCCTCCAGCCTAGCTTGTCACATATATATATATATATATATGCTCTTCTATGCTTGTGCAGGCATATGTGAAGGAGGTAGTATCTGTACAATCAAGAATTTGTAGAACAAAGGAGAAAGATCTTCTGTGGTGAAATGCATTTAATAAATGCAAGACACAGGTACTTGTAGATTTATGTTGCATAGAATTATACTCAATATTCTAAGTTTATTTGAAAAGATATACTCTGTAGCCTTCATTGTTCCAAGGTTTCTTCTCAATGACATTTGTATAGTAAACATTGTCTATAATGCATGACTACTGCATGGTATGCAGGAGATACTTACTGCTCTTAACATTAATCTGAAAGGAGACTCCTTGCATGGCCTTCTGCTTCCTAAGAAATTGTTCTATGCATTGTTGAGCACATATGTCATAAAGATGAACATTTCTACTTTTTCTTATAATTATTGTTCACCGGAGACACCTCCTCATTCTTTTGAATACTATAAACCCAGCAAAAATGTTTTCATAAAATATTACTGGGTATTTCTCTCAGGTAAAGATGATGAAAATGAACTGAATTCACTTATGGCTGGGAAGCTATTCTCTTTCCCTCCATCTCTCTTAGGAATAGTTAAGCTACCTTGGGCTTGTTATTTAACAGTTATGTACTTATTTGTTATTAATAAAGAATAAAGCATTATAACAGCATCATGGAATTATTGTGATTACAAAGAGAGTGTGCATTCCAAAACTCTGTAAATGCAAATATTTCTTACTTTTTGGACTTAATAGGTTTTATCATTGGGGCATTTCTACAGCATCAGTGAATTGTAGAAAAGCTGACAACTTTTACCCGGAAATAGCATATGATATCCAAAATCAACATTAAGGTTTTGTATCAAAGCAACATTAAAAAGAAACGAAAACATGTCAGAGGATGGAAGAAGAAAATTTCGTAAAGAGAAGAGATCCACATAGACTCATCATGAATGACTCAAGAAGTTCTCCAAAGAAATCTGAATGCTAAAGATGTATCCCATTCCTCATATTTGCAACATAATGATTTCCTGAGATTTTTAGTAAAAATGAACTAAAACATAATTTCATATTACATCCTAATGACAGAGTTCTCTTTCATTCATTTTTTCACTCCACAGGCCATGATCATATTTCCTTCACATTCTAAAGTTACCTCATATTTCCTCTCATCTTCCCCTTCCCCTATGTAGGCCCCACATTGCAATAAAATAGAAGCATTTAAAATCAGGTAACCATGTCACCCCACTGTTAATGTCCCATACTGTAATCTGTGTGTTGGTGCCCAATGATCCATACATAAAGGCTCTGGCCCCAGGAGGCAGTATTATAGGGTTCTGCGAACCAAGAGATGGGCCCTCTTGGGAGGTCCTGACCTCAGAGGGGATTAGGAGAACCTTTTTCTGATTTTGTCTCTATGTTCTAGCCTGAGATGCTAGTACTGGATCTAATGTGTTCCTCTGTCATGAGTCACATTAATGAGAAGCCCAAACCACTATGACTGTCCATTCTTGGACTTGAGCCTCCGGAAATGTATGTCAAAATAACCACTACCTGTCGAGGAAACTGAGTCCAGAATATTTTACAGCAACACAAAATCTCATGTACCTTGTTTTGACGATCTGTATCTTTCTTACTTTCAGAATAGATTCTAGGCTTTGTACCTTACTTCATGTTTTTCCCTTTGCTGTGTCTCCTCCAGGATCTCTGACCATGTTGTCTCTTTCTGGGCTAATTCGAGTGCGTGTAGAGTTTCTTTCACTTCCCCAGTTAGACTCTATTTTCTCTGATCCCTTTCACACTTCCATATGCCAACTACTGTCAAGCAACATGTTTCCTTTTCTCTTTGTATCTTCACTATCATTTTCAAACTCTAGATCTCAGCTTCAGTGCTCCTGGAAGATTCCTTCTTTCTTTATTCATGTTAGCCTAACATGTCTTTTAATGGGCCCTTAATTGTCTTTGTACTTTCCACCATTCCATTCAACACACCCAATTCCTTACTACTTGATTAGGCCTGTGGCCTGTGTATTTTTTTTTTCATTATGTTGCAAACCTTAAGAAAGACATTTTGCCCAACCTATTCATAATTGCAGCCCCAGAGTCTGGTTCAGTAATGGAGACATTAACAACAATAAGCGTGTGTATTAAGGATGAATGCATTTCTTTAGGTCACAGTTGAAAGCACAGAACATTATAGGGCACTAAACAGTAGGCAGCCTCATGGGGTTAAGGCCCAGAAAGCATTGGTAAAGGCAGACAAAGGCAATATCTGCCCCAACACCATACTTCATATGTGCTTGTTCTAATTAAATAGACAGTGGACCTCCTGCATAATCATGGTCTTCACTGGGTTACATCATTATGTCACCATTTCACAAAGTGTAATGAAATAAAAACCTATCATGTACTGTAAAATCTTATTGTTAAACTGGTTGCTATCTATTTCCTACAAAGGAAGGTTAATCTCAGTAAAGCCTAACTCTGCAAATATAGGTGCCACGGCATTATATATGCACTCTTGAAGCAAAATGAAACCCTTCCATCCCTACATTTTGGCTACCCCCACTGTGACGCAATAAAATTAAGGAGCATTTCAGTGCAGAATACAGAAAACCTTATCTCACATTTTCTAGTCTATATTACCAGAGTAAGTTATTAGAGATGTGTACACTGTTGCTGTTGTTTTGTGACATTGGCAAGTGCTTTTAAATCTTCTAAAATTTTTTTAAATGAATGAAATGTGTTCTTTTCAAGGACGTGAAAGTGAACTGAGGCCAAGTAGCAGTGGGCATGTTGGCTATAAATCTACCTGATGCGTAAATACATTCATATTGAATTTTTCATCAGTAGGCAGACTATAAAACATCCACCTTGTTGAATGTGTTATTTGCAATGTGCAAAGTTCATATTGCTAAAAGAATCACAACTGTTACATTCATATTTTGTTCTCAACGTGTACAGTAAGTTTTTTCTAAAATATGAAACTAGACTTTTGTGAATATTATACTATATAAGAGAACTAGTTATAAAATATTCTAAACACAAATTTTATGTTTTACTTTGTATTTTATATTAATTGTAAGATTAATTCCTTATTTCTTTGTGTTTGGTTTACAATATGGCAGATGTCACAGTGCCTTGTCACAGTGCCTTTACTATTCTAAATAGAATTAATGGGCACAATGTTTTTAAATTATAATGTAAAATTATGTATATGTGTTAGATACATAATTTCCTTTATACATATATGTGTAAGATTGCAAACCTTAGTTATTGGATAATGTGGAGTGCTATCATTATTTGCCACTTGACTTCCCATGAAAAGAAAGAAGAAAGGTCCTATTTCAGCTAAGCAAGCTTCTAAGAAGCTGTCTCTTTTTAAATAAGTAAAACGAGAAAAAATCAGTAAGGACAGCAATGTCCTTTGGAGAACGGGTCTTGCCTTTAGGTTTTTGTAAACTACAACTGATTTAATAAGATTTATTCTTTTTTGTGATTTATGAAACACTCCTTATAGTTGAGAAATAATTCAGCATTATTCTGGACAGGATATGAAGAATGACTCTTTTCAGCCTTTAAAAGGAGTTTATTCTGCTACTCTCTTAGGCAAAGAAATAAGACTGCTAATCTCAGACACTATTCCACTGCAGATGGTACTAGTCAAATCTAGTTCCTCTGGATGAAAATGTGAATTTTATACCTTTATTACAGCAAAAGGATTGAGTCCCAGCTTATAGAGAGTATATGTACTTAGGTAAATGGCAAACTGACTGCAATCTGGACAGCAGTTCCTGCTGGAAGCACTTTTTTCATAATTGGCTAGGAGAAAAATAAGAAAAATTCAAAATGTATCAAGTGCAGCAGATGCTTCCTTAACTTACCCTAGTGAAACAATTTTGATGGGCGGTTATGAATTTGTAAGTAATGTTTACTTCTGGAGTGCCATAATTGCTTTTGGAACTATTGGAGGCATTTTGAATTGTGTGTGTTTTTATTGTAATATAGAATTATATTGCCATTTTGTGAAGAGGCATCTTTTTGATGCATGGAGGTTTTGGATACATTTTCTATCCATCATGAGGAAACCAGATAAGTAAATATTATAACTATAACTGAAACGCTTCCTTTTACATGAATAAATGAAAGCCATTTTGAATCCAAAGGCAGAAGCATTCTATCTGCAGACTGACAAATTGCATATTAGTTTAGTTTGAAAAAATGGAGTCTGGCTTCTACACTGTGACTGAAAGAAATGTGGGTCTCCCACACGACAGTGCCTGCGAGGTTGAGCTGCCTCTGCTTGGTAGGAAGAAAAGATATCAATGGAATGTGCTACAAAGAAAGAAGGTTCTTGGTTCATGTGATTACCATTGAGTGGGGGAAGATCACACCGTATCTTTACCCGATATACTATGGCTTATTTACACTGCTATTGTGCAAGATCACTTCTGACTGTTCAGTGGTTCTTTTATGCACTTACTGAACACAGAACTTTACACACCATCTTAAGCAATATGGTGAGATGCCCTGAACAGTGATAACTTATAATTCTGTGATTAATCAGCCTTTGGAATGGTCCCAAATATTGATCTGATTGAGTAATTTTTTTAAAATGCATTTTAACCTACAGGAGGGTTTTCCATGTTTCCTAGAGACTAAAGAATTGGAACTGTCCTTTACAGAAAGAGTTTTTGTCTAAAAAACTAAGCATATATCTGCAAAAAAAAAAAAAAAAAAAAAAAAGGAACCTTTGCTAAAGTGAAAATTCTGATTCTAGGTACT
The DNA here is from genome assembly GCA_004027165.1 of Ctenomys sociabilis. Classification (NCBI taxonomy): domain Eukaryota; kingdom Metazoa; phylum Chordata; class Mammalia; order Rodentia; family Ctenomyidae; genus Ctenomys; species Ctenomys sociabilis. The sequence goes on from PVKA01004215.1 coordinate 83,692, forward strand.
GCAGACTTATTTCTAGAATGATCTCAAGTGATGTCAGCCAGACTGGCCCATGGCCTATACTAAGAGAAGTGAGGATAGACAGTGTTAGGACCAACCAAATAGCTCAGTGGATTAAAGTGCCTGCAAGTAGGTGCAGGGGCTTGGGATTCAATCCCTGGGCCTGCCTGATGTGCCAGCCCCATTCCTGGGGTGTGCAGAGATGGCAATTGAGGCTGGGTATTATGGTACACACCTGGAAACCCAGCATTTGTGAGGCTGTAAACAGGAGAATAACTACAAGTCCAATTGAGTAGTGAGACACTGAACACCCTGTAGACCCTCCCCTAAAAATACTGAAAAAAAATAGACAATGATGCATAGAATTCAAGAAATGGGAACAGTGTTCATGAGCCCAGTAATTAGAACAAAATAGTTTTCTAATAGTAAATGTGACAAAATAGAAAAACATGTCCCAATTTTGGAAAAATATGTTCTAGCACATATTCACAAAATGTATCTCATAGTCTTGATGACAGCATCAAACTTCCAATTTTGAAACATAGTGGCATTATTAATTTACTTTCTCTTTAGTATGATTTTACTTATTCATAAAAAAATTCTTATATGAGAAAATAGCATTACTCTTTTCAAAACAATAACCAAAGAAGTTATTATAAGCTGTAGACCAACAAGAATAATCTAAATTCCAGATATACCTCTAAAATAATTATTAAGGGAATGGTGGATAAATGCCAGAGAAATAATAGTATCAAAATCAGAACTTTATTTATTTATTTTTTTTTTTTGGTGGAACCAGGGATTGCACTCAGGCCCTTGCACTTGCCAGGGAAGCGCTTATCCTACTGAGCCATCTCTCTGACAGGTGTAGACAAAGGAAGGGTTGTAGAAAGAAAAAATCATGATGTGTGTGTATAGACAGTACAGTTGGAATAGATAATGCTGTGCTTCTACATAATCCTATGAGAGGCAAGATCTGCACTAATGGTGGTTGGACTGGATATTATGTCAGCTTCTAGTACTACGGTCATCCACTAGGAAAATAATTATTGAATTTTTTATATAATTCAGGTATAAAAAATAAGATAAGTAAGCAGCTACACTCTTAATTTACTGATAAGAGACATTTGCTAAAATAATATCTGTAAATATAATATCATGTATGCACCTTGTATGATACCAAAACATTATGAAAACAGTTTGCAATGTATTAATTTATCAAATCTGTCTTGTTAAGGTGTCTTGAAACTGTCTGATTGACATTTGTAGTTCAATAAAATAAAAAATAAATTAAAAAAAAATCAAAATCAGGACCTTCAAAAAAATCAGGACTTTCAAAGCATCTAATAAACATTAGTCGTGCTCTAAAACCTATATTCTCAGAGAGTACACACTTCTGGTTTCGATTTCTCCCAAATATTTCACAATATCCCCCTCACAAAATCTGAGAAAAAAAATGTCAAAAAGGAGATAAACTAAAATAAGGATATATGTATTCATTGATTAGTACTAGAATAACCATACCAAAATGAGGCTGTTTGGTTCATTTTGATATAATGGGAAGACATTTCTAGAATTGAATGGGTGAGTTATGTCTGTCCTTCTAATCTAACATTTTATTAATGTGTGAAGTAGTTGTTAGGAGGCCAACTGCACTATCGTATAGCTTGAGATGTAAGAATAGAAAAGAAGGCTAAATTAGCATGTCTTTTGCTTTCCCTGGGTAAGTTTATGAATGTTTTCATCTTAGACTCTTTATCTTAAAGTTAATTAGAGAGTTGGAGTAAATTAGAGCATAAAATGCATCATTTTGGATAAGGTTTAAGATTTTCAGTGTTATCAGTGTCTTCTACATATTAAGCATCACCCTGTAATTCAATATATAGTCAGAAACAAGACTTAAGCTTGTATAAGAAGTGTGAGTACAAGAGGTTAGATAGAGAAGATGGGGACAATGCAGTATGTACTTGAATTGGTTAGGATTAAGAGGAACAACACAAGAAAGGCTAAGGGGTAAAAATATGCATTACTTGTATAGAAATAGATAAAACTATTTATTAAAAAGTGTAAAAGTTGTGTTGGAATAAAATAAAACAGGGCATCGAGAATCATCATTCCTTTGTCTCATGTTTATTTCACTTCCTATATCTCAACTGCTTTCCTATTCATTATTTTCAAAATTCTGTTAATGAATTTTCAAAACTCCCATGATGCAGATGTTCAATAAAAGAGTTAAGGCTGTGAGTGAATACCTTATATGCATACCTAGTTTTTCTCTTAAAAAGTAACACACAGTGAAAGAGGCTTCTTTACTTCACTTTCAGGACCAAAGACATGAGGTCGATGAACCTCCTGGCTGGTAGGCCTGCAGACAGAGAGCGAGCCTATCCTCCTGCTCACTGCACTTGCCTGAGCTTTGCTTCTTATTCCAACTTTCTCTCAGCCTCCTTACTGGTCCCCTTTGGCTTTTCTTGGCTGGCTGTTTTAGTATAAATCACACTGGTTAAGGAGGCCTGAGAATAGATGTGCGAGATGTGTGTGCTGCGTGTGTGTTGAGTGACGTACAGCCTCGAAGTCACAGATGGCACATTAGCAAAAAGAAATATAGTAAAATGAGTAAAATATATTCTCATTCACAATTTCCTAGAGGCCCTTTGGTTGTTAATTGAAACTTTTGTCTACTTTATTGAACAATAAAAGTGGCAGCAACTACTCCCAGGTGCCCTTCAGTATTAAAAAGAGGATAAAGGGTTCCTGGCAAAGGTGACAGAAATTAATGCGGTGAGCCCAGCTATCAAACATTCTGATATGTGAATTGCCTGATATTTCTATAATGCTGTCTTATGATTGGAAATGTTATCGCTTCTATTGAATCAATAGAAAATGTTAAAGCCCCACAGAACCCCAATTACAAACTAAAGCTGGAAGGTTAACATCTGGGAACAGGAGAGATAGAAACAATCTCTATTGTCATACCTTCCTGACAAGTAAATGTCAGGAACATCACGCCTTTGCCTGGTCTCAGCACGGAGCACATGTAAAAGAGTGATTGCGAGGCTGCTTCGAGTCAAATCGCCTGTCATCTCGGCTTTGACACGGAATTACTTTTGTTTTATGCATCTATTAACCTTGAACTATCAGCATTTGTTTTAATGTTCCAGCCTGAAGTGACCTAAATGTTCTTCTCTCAATCAGACGGGATCTGTGAGAGTAACAGCGTGAGGCCCGGGTTGGGGCCGCTCTTTCCAGGAAGGCAGAGTGAAGGAGATTAGAAGGACCATCTTCCTTATCAGTGGCAATGCCCTGTTTTAAAGTACACCATTTTGCTGGCCTTCCTTTGTGTGTTAAACAGTTGTCTGTTTTTTTTTTGTTTTGTTTTGTTTTGTTTTGTTTTTTTTTCACTTTGCTTTGTTTTTAAGAAATCTGCAAATTTCATATACTACAGAGTGACCACACTATTTTGAAATGATCCTTAGAATGGGAGATAGGCGGTAGGATGAAGGAGGAAACAAGCTCGGTTCTTACTCCAAAAGATGAAGTGCAGAGAGATTAATAGACTTGACTTGGACCTGGATCTCTCTGTTTTCCCATTTTCTTGCTTACTTACATGTAAAACGTACAATATGTTCATCAGTGTTTTGACACTGTAACAGTACACCTGACACAGCTTATTTTATTTATGTTCATGTATGTATTTGGTATGGAGTTTAAATACGCATCTTAGAATTGTAGTAATCCTCCTCTTTTCAGTCTCCCCAGTACTGGGATTACAGGTATGAGCCACCACACCCAGACATTTTCACCAGCTCAGCGTGCCCCCAGGGGTAGGGCTAGTGCGATATGCATGACCAGGGATCCAACCCTGGTCCCTGTGCTTGCTGAAGCAAGTACTTGGTCCACTGAACTATCTCATGAGCCCTGACATAGACAGTTTACAAGAAGAAAGACTTACTTTGGATCATTGTTCCTGAGTCATCCATGGTTGGCTGCTTCATTGCTGTGGGCCTGGGGCAAGGCAGAGCTTCGTGGTGGCAGAGAATGGCAGACAGCTCTGCTCAGCTCAGGGTGATCGGTAAGCAGAAATTAGGAAAAGAGCCAGAGAAACAGGAAGGGGTAGAGGACCAGAATATACTGTTCCAGTTTGCCACCCCAGGGACCCACACAGAGCACCATCTCCTAATATCTCATTAAGCTGGGAAGTCATAGATGAGCCAGTGTACTGGAAAAGGTAGCACCTGAGGATCTGATCACCTTTCTGAAGGCTCACTTCTGAGCATAGCAGGGTTAGTTGTTGTTGTTGGAGGGGAGGGTACATTTTAGATCTAATCTTCAGCATACATTTCTCACATTGCCTTTTCTGTTATCTTTTAAAGAACACACAATTCAGGTTTCTTTTAACATTACACTAGCAAGGCAACCTTAAGTAGAACTGCTTTGTGACTGACTCTGCTCCTTCCAATCCAAGGTTTACTATAAGGGGTCAGCCTGCAATAGATCTTTCAAAGGTGCACATTTTTGATCTGGACTTCTAGACTGTATACACTTGCCTGGAAGGATGTGTCTTTGTCCTCAATGGTAGTGATGCTTTTCAAAGTTCACCACTATAGGAGCACCTCTTTGTGCATAAAATGGTGTCAGCTTTTAAGAATCCCCTGTGGCACTGTAAACATCACATAGTATAGAGTGACAGCATAGTTAACACGCTGTTGGTTTAGAAGAAGTCTTGTTTCCTTAGAAAAGAAGAACTCACTGGAGAATTTCATCTCATGCAGAGCCCATTTCTAACACTGAATTCTTTACAACAGTCAGAGGATCTTCCTGTTTGCACTCTCCTTGAACTTTTATCACATACCACAGGCCAGACTTTTAAAAGTTTGAATTCTCAGCTCATTTGAAAAGAGCAGTCACTAACACACATTGCCTGTCCCAGCTACAATCCCAGCTCTAATCAGGGTCTCAGGCTTTCCTTTATTGTGCCCCATAGCACTTGAACCTAACAACGCTTTTGTTCTCATCATGAACCAACTCAAGCACCCACGACCAAGGGCACATAGTTGTTCTCCATTTCTCTTTCTCTCCTTTCAAGACAAACCATCATTTTATTTTGAAATATGTAATATGTGACATAGTCAAGATGCACAACATGATGTACTGATATCCATACCCTTCGTGTATAACCATATTAATAGATTGACACCACTTATGTTATACATTAGGTCTGCAGAGCCTGTCCATCTTATGACTGAATGTTTGTATGATTTGATGAACTTTGCTCTCTCTCTACTACTCTATTTCCATGATGGGACTCTCTTAAGAATGTCTGAACCCTATACTAAGAGCCAGGCATTGCTACAAACATTTAACAACCAGGTCTTTGTGTGCTTTCCACAAGAATCTTATAGGAAATAACATTGTCCTCACTAAAATAAAACTGGGGCACAGAAATATGAATCCCAAAGCCTTGATGGGGATAAGTGGTAAAATCGAGATTTGAACCCAGACAGTCTGCATCGGAACTTGCCAGTTTAGTCATCTTTTTTTTCTTGTATTTTAGTGAAAAGTCTACAAGGTTTTCAGGATCTCACTGCTAGTTCAGACTCATAGTGATTCTCCTGTTTACAACCTCCCAACTGCTGGGATTATAGGCATGTTCTACCACACTTAGTCTCTCTCTCTCTCTCTCTTTTTTATTAATTTTATTGAGAAATGTAGCAATAAGACAATTTCAAAACAGGTTAATAGGACAGTTACAATAATTAATACATTACATATTGTTGTCTTTTTATTGGTTATTCATAGTATAAGATGCAGACATCATATCCTGTTCAAACACTATCAGTATAAATCTTTCTATTTATTAAAGTAAGAGAAAGTAGCTGTATATCTATCCTATTTTGTATATACAGATACAAAATGGTCCTTCACTTATATCCTCCTTTTTGGTTTAGTTTTGCCAGCGACTGGTATTCCATTGCCATTCAAATATTGTAGGTGCGTGAATTCAGCAAAATAGTCCAATATAGTCCAGAAGTCCATAATAGTAGTGGATTATCCATAGGACTGGCAATGTCAGAAGTTTTTGACTGGAACTTTTTACACCTCAACAAATTAATATGGCTTTACTTTTTTTTTTTTTTTTTTTTTGTCTTTTTTTGAGACAGGGTCTCACTATGCAGTTCAGGCTGGCCTTAAGCTCACTTTGTAGCTCAGGCTGGTCTCAAACTCACAACAATCCTCCTGCCTCAGCCTCCCGAGTGCTGGGATTACAAGCATGCGCCATCACGCCCGGCTTTTTTTTTTTTTGGGGGGGGGAGCTCATGGTTTCAGAAGTTTTTATTTATTTATTTATTTTGGCAGAACCAAGGATTGAACTAAGACCCTTGCACTTGCCAGGGAAGCACTTATTCTACTGAGCCATCTCTCTACCCTGGCTTTACTTTTTATAACTTGCTTTTATATTTTTCTGCTGGGCCAGAAAAGACCTAGAAAAGCAAAGACAATTCTGGGCAACAAATACAAAGCAGGAGGCATTACAATTCCTGACTTGAAATTATACTACAAAGCTACTGTGATAAAATCAGCACGGTATTGGCAAAGAAAATAGATTAGAAGATATAGAAGCCACTACAAACACACTCAGTCACCTCGTCTTTGACAAAGGGTCAAATATGCGTACTAGAAGAAACATAGCCTCTTTAACAAATGGTGCTGGAAAAACTGGCTCTCTGCATGCCACAAACTAAAACTTGACCCAGATCTATTACCTTGCACTGAGTTAAAGTCAAAATGGGTTAAAGATCTAAACATTGAAACAGAAACACTAGGGGCCAGGGAGATAGCTCAGTAGAATAGGTGCTTGCCTAGCAAGCACAAGAGCCTGAGTTCAATCCCTGGTTCTGCCAAAAAAAACCCCAAAAAACCAGAAACACTAAGGTCTCTTGGAAGAGAAAGTAGGAGAAAGTCTTGAAGACACAGTGGCAGGCAAACAGTTCATGAATAGACGTCAAATGACATAGGTAATACTTGAAAGAATTAACAACCGGGATTTCATCTTATTGAGAAGTTTTTGCACATCAAAAGTTACTACCAACAAAGTGAAAAGACAATCCACATATTTGGAAAAATCTTAACTAATAAGCACCAAGACAAAGGTCATATCTCTAGAATTTACAAAGCACTAAAAAATATTAGGACACCACACCCAGTCTCAATCAGTCTCAGTGAGCCCTGGAGGTGGGGCTGGCACAGCAGGCCTGGGGATCAAACCCATGGCCCCTGCACCTGCAGGCACTGTAATCCCCTGAGATATTTGGCTGGGCCCAGAACTTGCAAGTTTAAAAATGTGTCACCCAGTCTTCCCTCCAGCAATGCAAGGAACTCCTGATTTATTTCTTTATTGTTTTGCATTTTCTGATTAAAAACATTTAAACATATCTCTTGAACACAAAATGGACATCTCAGAAAGATTTCACATGCAGATGTTATTTACTCTTCATAAAAATAAACATGGTTTTACAAAGGCTCAGCAAGGTAAATGACTTGTATTGGGATATATACAGTTAAATTAAAATTTGCCTGCACACATGAAAGTCTGCTCAGTGCCGGTGTTATGGTTTATACGCTAAGGGTGGCTTGAAGGTCTTCTCCACAGTGGGAGGGGGTGGGAGCTCCAGGAGGAAGCGCCTATTAGGAGGTGCTAGAGTTGATGGAGACTAAGCCCTGTGGAGGGATCCACAGCCTCTGTCTCTTCTTCTTCCCCTCTGCTTGCTTCCAGTTATGAGTAGAGCTGTTCTGCTCCGCCACCTGCTGCCCACACGATGCTCTGACCTGCCAGGGGCCCAAGAGAAGCAGGACCGTCTCCCCAGGAACTAAGACTGTTAAAACCATGAGCCAATAGAAAACTTTCCTCCTTGTAAACTGAGGATCTCAGATTTTCCTTATAGTGACACAGCTCTAACAAATACAGCTAGTATATTGCTGAAAATTAAAAAAAAAAAAAAAAAAACATGTGACAGCATGCCCATTGATTACACAACTGTGTGACAAGGTGCTAAAGCAACTGAGAATTTTCATCCTAATCATCGAATGAATAATCAAAAAACATGTGGCCTTTCCCAAGGAGATGGTTCCTGGGTTTCATCCAGGTCCCCACAGACTCCACAGAACACTTTCCTGGGCTATGCACCTCTTCCTGTGTATTGTCTGTACCATCACTGCATTGGAATAAACCCCTTAGCCTGTGTTAACTAATTTTATAATGAAGATAACAATTGCAGGAATCAACAAAAGGATTCTTCAGATACCAGGTTTGAAAAATATGATAATTAAGTCAATTTAATATATGTTTAAGAAGCTCTATATTACAAGAAACAGATTTCATTATTCATGGCTTGTGCATATATATTTAATCTGCATTCTCCTAAAATTAGATGTTTAATCTATATATAGAGAGAGATTTTTTTTCTTTTCTGAGAACTGTAATGAACCATTTCAGATTACCTCAGTATTAAAAGCAGTTCGGCTGACACTAACCTCTATCAAACCACAGCAACATAAAAATTAAATAGTAATAAGTGATTTCATTTTTCTATGAGCAACTATAAAAAACTGTCCATCAGTGTGGAAAAGTATCCTCTTTGTGAAACAATGCCTGTGGCCCAGGAATGAATAATTAGCATAGCATTTATTTGACAAAACTCTCTTCACAGTTAGTAAAACTTTCCATGGAAGGAGACTGGAAAGCTTGTTCTGATCATGAAAATATTTCTTGATTTCAGTCCAGGGGTTGTTTAGGAAAACGGATAGTGCAGTGCTAGTCAGATGAGTGCGTCTCCAGATAAGGCGATTTCAGCTCAAGATGATGGGGGTAAACATGAAAAGACACCATGTTACTCGTATTGCAGAGCTCTACTTCACATTGACGCCAGCAGTCCCGCACACCAGGCTACTTACTTTCTCTGTTATGTTCTTGGGCCTTAAGCTCGAGGAAATAAAAGTCTTGCAGTCGAGTTCATGGAAACCCAGAATTCCAAAGGTTTCGATGATAATTGTTTCCAGGGGCATGCAACAGTGAATGGAAGACATTGCTTGTTTGTTGTCTCCCTTTTATTTTGATTCAAACAGAGCAATATTGATTGTGAAATATTGTCATTTAATAATGAGTTAAAATTCATCAAGTTTGTGCTTGAGTTGTACACAATAAAAATACATATACCCAAAAGCTTGTATCTGTCTCTGTCAAGAGAGAGGAAAAATAGTAACAAGGATACAGAGAATCATAGAACAGCAAATTAATCAGTCTGTACCAGAAAATCATCTGTGTAACATTGCGGGAGGCTCTGAAGTACAAAAGAAAGGTGAGAGTCCACCGCTCAGACCAAACTCCCACCAAAACTTGCTCTCTAATTGTAAGGATTGCATGCAAATGGAAAAAATATTCAGAGAACATTGCAAGCCTACATATAGCTGCACATTGTGTTTTGTGTTATAGACCTGGTATTTGAAAAAGTCCAAGAAAGTGGCTGATTATGAAGATTTGGATAACGAAAAAGAGAAATGACTTTAAACCCATGAAATTTATATAAAAACATATTTGTATATTCAGTCAGTACTTATTAGTCACTTCTCAAAAGGGAGAGAGAGATTACAAAATGAATAAAATCCAATCTTTTTCTCCAAGGACCTTAAAATTCTGTAAGGGGCAGTCAAAAGCCACCAGTATCCAGTGTGTAATACACCTGTATCATTGTTCATAGAGATTATTATATAGCATTCATTTTAATAAAGTTTATACTGGATATATCTGAGCTTCATGTGCACATTATGTTTATAACAAAGAAGCAGTAATGAAAATGCTGAAAGTTTGACATTTAAAAAGATGGAGACTTTTCAATATCTCTTCTACAATGAGCACTTTAGTTATGGAACTCTCTTAGAGCAGACATACTACATCCCAGCTTTTGTATTACATGCAACTACAACAAAAAGAAAATCTTAAAAATGTGGTTTGCTCATCTTCATATGATAAGCCTGGCACAGCAATATAATAACCAAGAAACAAGTGGATAAAAAAAATAAATGAGTGTCTCTGCAGTTCCTCTCTCCTTGAAAACAGAACTGCACAACAGTTATTGTTATAAGATTCATTCCTGACAGAGTCAGATTGCTGCTTCAGCTTTTCTTTTCAGTCTTGGAGATTGTTACTTAATCTTCATATCTGTTTGTCCTTGCATATCCTGGGTAAGTTCCCTGAAGAAAAACTTTCTTTTATAGCCTTAGTAATCCTATTCAGATCATGAAATAAGGCAATACACAAAATTGACTCACAACTCTTAAGAAAACATGCCAAACACGCACACATACACACACACACACACACACACACACACACACACACACACACACATCCGTACTGTATTAGGAACTAAAGTAGTTCTATGGGTGAGACCGTTGTCCCACCAAATACAAAATGACAAAATTGCAACTTTGGCCAAGAGATAATGTAAGATCGAGTGTCTCCATCTGCTAAATGAGGATAAGGACTGTCATTTAATAAACATTTTGTGAAGGAAATTTAGAATATCATATCTAATGATCCTAAAGAAGTACTTTCAATACAAGACAGCTTCTCTGGCATGCAATAACAAAAGGTGTGCTGCAGCTTCTGTCCCCAGAATCTGCCAGGTGCCAGGCAGAGCCAGCCAAGGCTGCCTTTCACATGGAACACAAGGTGAACGATGCTCAGGGCAAATGTGAAAAGAGGCACTCGTGAAGGGCACTATTGGATTCTGAATCACTGAAGTTCACAATGGCCATCATCCTATCAAATACAGCAACTAGATCTAGGCTCAAGGTAATGAATGCCAGACTGCCATTGTTTCAGTTATGCAGGATCTCCTGATGGTAAATCATTGTATAAATGCTATATAGTTTAATACTTTTAAATGAGATATTCATTTTTAATGTATTTATTTCAGGGTGTGTATAGGGTCCCACTATTCAGATCCAACTCAGAGTTATCCTCCTGATTACAGCCTTCCAAGTGCTGGGATTACAGGAGCACACCATCACGTCCATTCTCAATCACTGTCTCATCACTCCCCACGAGTGGGGCCAGCACGGCAGGCCTGGGGATCGAATACCCAGTCCCTGCATCTGCCTAAGCAGGCACTTTAATCTGCTGAGCTATTTGGCTGGCGCAAAATATAAAAAAATATTCATTTTACCTCCTGTGCTACTCAATGGGTTCATTTCGTACATAAATTCTTTTATGATCAGAGCCTTCTTCAGTTACTGCAGTACAATTTCTTGGTGCTTTTGTTTTGTTTCATTTTTTTTTCATTATCACTCAACATCTTTTTCATACATTTGGTTCTTCAAATCTTTCTTAATGCTGTCCTTCTGACTATAATATTCCCAAGTCTCTTCTCCTTCTCTTAATTCTTCCAAGCTTTCAAAGACCAGCGTATTTTCAAATTTCCATCTTCTCAGTACCTATTTCCCTGTCCTCACAAAACCAATGCTTCCCTAGGCAGCTTCAGAACTCATCATCCACAGCTCTCATTTGGATGTTAAACAACCACCCACAGCAGCCCATTTATCCTATGTTTATCTACCTGGTTATCCAGCTTTATAACTTCTGTGACCTGCTCTACAGCTTGAAGCACACATACAGTTAGAGCACTCTAATATTTCTAATTAATATTTTATTTCCCTCAAGTGTTCCTAAGAGGAATTTATTCCTTTCTCAAGACTCAGCCACTCTGCCTTCCAATAACTCAGCCAGCAGGGGGAGGAAAGAGTATAACAAGGCTATCTCTAACATTGTTTCTCGTTGAGGCTATTGAAGGACAGTTAGTTCTCAGAGGTGAAGCTGCCAGTAGTTTTCCCCCTGACATTTCAGATTCCTTCGTGTACCATAGGAATTCCTTAATGAAAGGAAGCCCCAACACTTCAAGGCTAGTGTCTAGAAATCAATGTCCTCAGTTAGGAATCCTACATGGTATAGGCCATTCTGTATGTATACTGTATACAAACACTATGAAATAATGGATCCCTCCCAATACTTCTTAGTGTGTATTTTACTGCTTTATTTGTCAAGAGTGCTGAGTCACAAAAAGCTTTCAGTTCTAGGGCAAGCTCTCTGACTGTGCTTCCTCCATTTCTGTCTTTAACCTAGACCTAGGATCTCTTCCTTCCCTTGGAAATTGACTTTGGAACACTATCTTTTCTTTTCCTTAGACTGTATTTTGAGAGAACTATGCCCCTTGACTATGTCTCTCCACTTTAAATCTTGAGGGTCCAGAGTAAGTATTCTTCATTGTCAGCAGATGTTTAGGTAAAATGATCCCCTTGCTGGTCAGGAGCCAGCGTCATTTACCTTGAGTTTCAGAGGTTGGCAACACTGAGGTACTCACAGTGTTCTATTAAGCTATAATGCATAATCAGTGGAGATTTTCTTATCCTAGACTATAAAGGCTGTTTCTCATACAAGTCTTCCTTAACCAAAATTCAGCTCTCAAACAAACAGGAGGAGAAAAAAAAAAAAATAGAGGAGGGAGAAGGGAAGGGGTAGAGAAGGAAGAGGAGACATCAAAATTGGAAGTGAAACTGAGCCTACATGTAGTGGCCCATTCCTGTAATCCTAGCGCCTGGGAGGCTGAGGTCAAAGGATTGCTAGTGCAGCCCACCCTGAACAACTTACTGAGATCTTGTCTCCAAATTTAAAATTTAATAAAAAAAAATAAAAGTTAGAGAAGCAGAAACAATGCATACATCTTGTGTACCTACCTAAGTGGTAAATACCTTGGGTATATAGTTTGCATCTCAAGAAATCGCCATAAAAGAGAATAAGATTTTTGTGCTTAATATTCTATCACTAGAATAGAAAAGGAGATAAAAACCAAAATCAACTATGTGAAGCTTGGAGGCAGACAATGTGAAGTCAAAGTCAAATTATAACAAACCCAAGGTCATCACAAGATCTTGTATCATTGTACTAAACATGTTTTATTGATTATGATAAATACCTGTTCCTATGTTTTGATAAACTATAAAGTCCTCAAGGATAAAGGCTACAGCAGAAACATCTCATATTTTCTGCAGTAGCTAATACAAGTACATTTACTTTGGATACAGTTGTCTTTGTTGAGCAAATGTGGGCAAACTGGGATCATCATTTTTGCCCTATTTTTTCACATACAATTTTTACATGTCATCTTGTAGATATGGGCTGAGCTAAATAAGAAATACTACACTTTCATTATAGGGATCAGAGGTTCTTAAATTATGTCTTAGTCTTTGAATAGTCCAGATACAGTGAAAATGCTCATGGCAGGCAGAAAAATTATGACTTTTGAGATTCATTTTGTATCCATTGCTGTCAGATTTATTGCCATTTTCAATCGATGTAATTATTTTTAAATAGCTTATACCATTTACATATGTATCACAGCTAAATGGAAGGCAAAACAGCTAGCGTCACACAAGGCTTAGGAACAAATGAAATGGGAAAAATATGTCACGTCCGGCTTTCATCGTCCTTTCCCAGAATATTTTTTAAATGTATTTGGCACAGAGTCTCACTACAGGCAGCTCACACTCGTAGTGGTCCTCCTGTTTTCAACCTCCTCAGCACTGGGATTACAGGTGAGCACAACCAGGCCTGGTCTTGGTGGCTGGCTTGGTGTGGCTGGGGCAGGGGCAGCATGGCATGTGGTACTATGGGTCGAACTATGGTCCTTGTGCTTGCTTGGGCAGGTGCTTAGATCTCTGAGTTATCTACATGGCCCCCCAAGGATGCTTTCCAGAAACATCTTTTGATCATGGAATAAGTGAGCTTAGCTAAGGTAGTTGTGAATTAACATTAAATGGAAAGAGAACTACCTGGTCCATTGTCAAATACAACTGGAAATTGGGAGATACAGACAGTTTCTTCATTGAAAACTCTCATTATATGTATTTGTTTCCAAATTTAAAGTTGTGTTCAAGAGGGATAGGAAGAATCCTTAATAGATTGGGCCAGAAAATTGCAGAAATTCCAAGGCTCTTGGGAAAAAATGTATTTTTCAGATAATAAGGATAACAATATCTGTATCCCAGTGGTTTTAAACTTTAAAAATTACCAAAAATATGCTCCCTCTGAAAACATGAATAATATTTGAATGATTGAATGCAACTAAGGTTTATAGTAACTGTAAGGGCTATTAAGCAAGATCCTATATGAATCTAGAGAATGAATTGTGTAAGCATTTAGAAAGTACTGATGATAAAGGGATTCATAAAAGTTGTTATGCTGATTTTATGTTGATGGATGTTTGAATATATGGTGAGTTATTAACCAGAGGCAAGTGAAACTAATGTTTAAGGATTATGATGTATGTGTAATTGAAAGTGAATTTTCTTGGCAAAGTGGTTAGCACAGCAAAATGGAAAGAATGAGTGAGTTCAAATAAAGATAATAATTCAAATAAATCTATTTCCAATGCCTATCCAAGTAGCCAAGTTTCACATAAAACTAAGAACTTCTACACCCAAAGGAATGTGATCCAAAATACTTGAAGTGTATTCTACACATGATGCTCAGTTCTGCTTCATAATTAGATCTGCTCAGTCTTTCTTCTTTATATTTTCCACTGAGCCATTTCCCTGGCCTCTTCTTTATATTTTCACTGCAGGCCTTCTTCCCACCGGCCCAGCCTGTTTAACCCCTCACTGGCCTTTTCTTATTATCTATTGTTCACACTGTCCCCCCAAGTCACTTACCTTCCCTCTGGATGTATCATATTTGTTGAAACCGTTCTGACTCTAACTCCAGGGCAATTTGTTTAGAATTCAGATTCTAATTTCTTAGCATAGGACCCCACATCATAAACATGGACTTCGTAACGACTGCACAGTGGAGATTCGTGAACACATTGCTGACTTTCCTCTATTTCCTTCCTTCATTTTCTTCATGATCCTCTCCTCTTTATTATAAACCTTCACTTTATTACAACAGGGAGTATAAAGTAGGATAAAAATGCCCCCAAAATGAACTGACAAATGGTCCTAACAACAAGCCCATAAATTTGATGGAATATCATTATAACTGGTTGATTCAATGGTTAGAAGACTA
The DNA here is from genome assembly GCA_004027165.1 of Ctenomys sociabilis. Taxonomy (NCBI): domain Eukaryota; kingdom Metazoa; phylum Chordata; class Mammalia; order Rodentia; family Ctenomyidae; genus Ctenomys; species Ctenomys sociabilis. Next base: position 98,804 of record PVKA01004215.1, read on the forward strand.
ACAAAGCTTATACTATAGGGAAGTGAAGAAACCCCTGCAGGATAATAAAAGGTAAAAACAGAATCATATAGTCTTTTGTATACTTTTCGTGGCAGAAAATGTTTAAAAACCAAGTCATGTAAATTATTTTTTATCTAGTTTAAAATCTCCAAATTTAAAAAAAAAATGTGCATGTGGGATAGAATCTTGCTATTTAGTTCAGAGTGCCCCTGAACTCATTAGGTAATCAAGGCTGCCCTTGAAATTATTAGTGATGTTCCTGCCTCAGCCTTTCAAGAGCTGGATGTTGTGCATGTGCAACTAAGCCCAGCTTAAAGTAACAATAATCATAAAAATAATAACCATAATAATTTAAACCTCACTTCAAATGCAATACTATACAGCTTGGAAACATCCACCAATATTTTTAAAAATTATAAAGGGTAAATGTTTCTTAAAAGTGATTAATAACAAATGCAGTGATACCTCAGTTCACAAATGCTTTTGTCTGGAAACAGATCAGTTCACAAGCAAAAGCATTTGAAAACATTTCAGTTTTGTTTGCAAACTCTACCTTGGGTGACAAACAAAACTATGGCCACCTTTCCTGTGTGCACACAAATCTTTTCCAAAATTGTGGAATAAATTAAGTTCACAAACTGAGGTACCACCATATAATGACAAACAATGAACAAAATTATGATGGCTGGTCGGAAAGCTCAGGGGATTAAAGTGTCTGCTCAGGTAAACTCAAGGCCAGGGGTTTGATCCCTAGCATGCCCTGCCAACCTGGCCCCTGGGGCACACTGAAACAGTTTTTGAGACTGTGCATGGTAGCATGCTCCTATAATTCCAGCGTTTGGGAGGTTGAAAACAGAAGGATCATTACATCTCTTATCTGTGTGGTGAGACCCTATAGATCCTGTACTGAATACATTAAAAAATAATAATAATAAATAAATTATGTCACTTCTTTTCACTCTACACTACTCTATCCATGGACAAATCAGCACATAAGTAACATCAAAAAAGTGCATTCTAGGTTTCAGATGAGCTCTTTTATTGTTTTATTAAAGTTCTATTAGATATTTTTACACAGATTATTAACATGGCAGTTTGGATGTGCCATGTGAAAGCTGTCATTGAGATAATTTGTAAGGCAACTTATTAAAGTAAGTGAATTTCTTGTATTTGTACTGCATTGTTTTTGTCTAAATTCTCCCAAACTTTTGCATATCTTCTGTGTTGCTAAATAGAACGTTTATTCGATGATACTAACATGTAAATTCATAATAGGTAGAAAAACATGTGCTAAGACATCTCGGTATTTCAAATGTTATATAACAGCTTATTGTCAACCAAACAATGTCCTTCATATTGTATTTTCTCAATTTTGCTAGTCACTGATAAACACATGCACTCACCAAAGATTTAATGATAATATCAAAATTGTGTAATACCATAATTGATTTTAAAATCAAAATTATCTTCCTAACTGAAATGACACTTCACCAAAATACTAACACAATTCTGAGACACATTTTGTGCTTCAAATTTAATTGCAAAAGGATTCACTGCACAAGTTTGAGTAGAAAAATGTACCTAAGTTTTCTAAGAAAAGAATCTATCGCTGGAACAGGACAGCCGATGTACAGAATGCTGTAATGCAATGCAAATAAACTTAACCTTCATTAATGCATAAGTTCTAATGTCACCGTGTTCTACTGCATTTTACAGACGTCAGAACACCTCTGAAGCTCATGTCTCATTAGTAGCTTCACATTTTTTATAATCCCTGACAAAATGGGGTGGGGACACTGGGAAAATATGCTCTTTACTGCCAAGAGTCCAAAAATCCTACCATATGAGACTGATCAAATGTGCTATTTTACCTGGAGACAAAACTAAGTATTGTTCATATTAAAGCATGTGAGAAGTAGAAATGAAATAGATTTTGTATCTTCTTTTCAAATGAACTGTTTCAAGCAATAAAGATTCTGGTGTTGATTCAAATGTAAAAGTTTTCAACAACTGAAGAGTTCTTTTTGTACTGTAGAATACGTAACTACTTTTATTAAAATTTTCTACCAATTCAAACAGCAAATGAGAGTGGGTATGGTGGCTTGCACTTATAATCTTAGCACTTGGGAGGCTGAAAACAGGAGGATCATTGAGCCTGATCTATGTATTGAGACCCTGTAGACCCTGTACTAAATACATTTTTAAAAATCCAACCAATAATCCTTTCTTAGGGACAAATCTTAGGAGTAGGATTTTGGTAAGAGGTTTTATAAGAGGATTCTGGGGTCTTTATACATTGAGAATTTCATGCATGGCCATTACAGATAGGTTCTAAGGAAGTATGGTAGATACCAAAAAAAAAAAAGAAAAGAAAAACTCTCTTCTGCCCTTTTATGGCTTTTATTTAGATATATGCTCCTTTTTTTTTTCTTTTTTTTTTTCC
>PVKA01004216.1:0-43743 GCA_004027165.1 Ctenomys sociabilis
AAAAAAAAAAAAAAAAAAAAAAGTTTTGTGAGATGAATTGAATATGGGTGCCCAAGGAAAGGTGACCTTGAGAGGACAACAAATTATCTTTTTGAGACAGGGTCTCACTCTGCAGTTCAGGCTGGCCTTAAGCTCACTTTGTAGCTCAGGCTGGTCTCGAACTCACAACAATCCTCCTGCCTCAGCCTCCCAAGTGCTAGGATTACAGGCCTGCGCCACCACGCCTGGCTTGAGGACAACAAATTAAAAGACAGGAAGTAATCAAGAATTAAACTGGTAAGAAAGAATCAAGATATGAGACAAGGGCCGGGAGACAGCTCAGTAGAATAATCGCTTCCCTGGCAAGTGCAAGGGTCTGAATTCAATTCCCGGTTCTGCCAAAAATAAATAAATAAAAAAGATAAGAGGCAAGAGAGCCTTTGCAGAGCAGATTATGGAGAATTTCTTGGTCAGAAGTGTGGGCAGGGCCATTGTTTTCACTGGGAACTATTAAGTAGCCTGGTCAGTTACTGCTTTTTCACACAACTGGGAAAACTTAGTAGTATTTTATTGAATTCATATGAAGGATGGTTAGAGATTAGCTATTTTAAAAACAGCTATAGCATATCCTTTAAAAACAAAACAAAAAAATGCTCTGAATTTAAAGTAGTAACTCTAAAAAGTTACTACTTTATGTAGTAAGTTTTATGTAGTCATATGTAGGAGAAACATATGAATCATAATTCTACTGATCAGAATTAAATAACTTTTTAATAGTTAAGAATATCTACCAATGAGTTGTTGAATATATTGCTTTGAATGTTAGTGAGGGTGGAAACCACAACTGATTACGCATCAGAGGTAAGATTTCTGCTCTTCAGTTGATGTTTTTGAGTTGGATAACTATTAACATTCTCCATATAATTAAATTCTCCAATTTATATCCTTTCTCTACCAACTCAGAATCTCATTTTTTATAGCAAAAGTTTTGATCACCCAGTATGATGTAAGGAACTATCTCTTAATAATAGATAAATATCCCAGCTATTTCATGGTTGAGAACTAAAATGAAGATGGATTATCTTCAAAGCTACATGTTTGAACAAGCAAACATTTCAAATGAGAGGAAAAATCCAAATTTCCTGTTTATCAAATAGGCAACAGTTACCTTAAGATGCCTCAAGATGTTTAACCTTTGTAGTTTATTTCACAAAATGATATTATTTTTACCTGCAATTCCATTAGGCTTTCAAATTATTTTCACCTATCCCAATCACACTGTGCAGTGGCACATCAGATATCTGTGGCAAGTTCATATGCATAGAGAATTTGAGAACAGCAAGCGTGTGTGTGTGTGTGTGTGTGTGCATTTATGGTGAAATTAAATCTGATCCTTAAGCACGAACTAGCACTATGTCATTTTCCCCTTTAGAACCTACATTACCGTTCCACTTCAGATCATCTCCCACCTTTAAATACCACTCATAATGGAAATTTGTCCTTTTTTCTGCATACAATGTGCTAATGAAGTCCTAGAATGAATGTTCATAATTCCTACTTATAGCTGTGATAGTTTTGCATTAACAACAACAACTTATACATTTTTTATGTACCCACTTCAGGAATTGATCTAGGAGATCTAGACACAAAAGAGGCTTAAGATGATTTCTGCTACACATGAGGTCCAAGCTGTATGTGGATAAGGAAGAACTTACTTTATTGTGAATATTTGCTGGATATGGTTTCCACTTATTTCTTTAATGTCTGTGCTCTTCACATACCTTAAATTCTGATGTCTATGTGGTTAAGTAAAAGCAATGGAAAGGATTCCATACTATTTTAGTGAAAAGAGAGTTAAATATAGAGATACTATTTTTCATTTTGACTTGTGATGCTCAGGGTTCTTTGATTAATTGTAAGATTTCATTCTCAGGTAAATTATACTCCCAGGGAAAACCACACAGAGTTTTAATCACTGCATCAACAAAAATGAAGTAAATTATGGGAAAGTAAAACTTTCGCAGTAGAATTCCTCTCTTCCCATTAAAGTAACAGAAATTTTTAAACTATCAATATTTCCTGGATCTTGTCATGCATCATTCTCAAAAATAGACTACATTTCATTTCTTTTCAAATACTTTCCATACATAAACTTATCACACAACTACCTTAACAGTGGTTGAAATAGTCACAGTATAGCATGACAAAGATATAGTCAAAGAGAAGTAACACCTTTTGAAGGAGTTGAAACAGTGCTACATTTAAAGCCCAACTTTATTTCATGAACTGGAACTTATCCAACTTACTTTATTTAGAGACATGTTCAGTACTGCTAAGACTTCAGGCAAAGATTAATTGTGGTTCATTTTCAGCTGGTGATCCCATGAAGACTAAATCTAGTGAAAAGCAAAACTCCCAGACCAGTAGAGCTTTCAGAGAACCTGGCACCAACTGGCAGTTTTCTGGCTGCCAAGGTGGCCCCAATATTTAAGAAAGGTACCAGGAACAAGACAGAAGAAGAGACAACCAAGACCTTTTGACAGACTCAAACATGAGATCATAAAATGATGCAGAAGCCAACTTAAACAAGAAGGAAAGGAATGATCAGTGCCAGCAAGAGCACACACAGAATTCCGAGTCAGACACTTGTGTGTTTTCCTTATTCTTCATGATTGGAGGGGAATAAAACTTCAGGTAGAAAGTCACATGGCATTTTATTTTTATTGCTCTGTAAATAGTCATGGCAATCTACAAATTAATGTCCTTGTTCTCGGTTTGTATCTATAAACAGTTAATATTGCATACTCTACAATTTCAAAAATGAGTCAAAATAGTTGATACAAGTGATTTTCAGAGGAAAAAGTAGAGTAAAAAGGAATACTTATCACATAGAAGATGGAAGAATAAATAAGGACCTAAGGCTAGAATAGAATGTCTAATCCTTTTGTGAGGTTGGATTGAAATTATAAGTGTTTTTTAAATTCATAGCTTTTATTATAAATGAGAAAAAGCTATGGATGTATATATATGTGTTACCATATACATAGCTATTTTCTAGTGTTATGTCCTGAGAAGGGATAGCAGTAATAAAATCCCAATAGCAATAAGTATTGCAAATGACTAGATCTCACTTGTTAATTACAATTATCCAAAATAAAGAATGAATGATTTCAAGGCTGAGACATTTTTGGAGAGTACAAGAATAGTTTAGAATTTCAAAAAGGAATGAAGTGAGGAAAAAACTTAAAAATATCAGACTCCTAGGAACTAATTTAGTGGTGCTCCTGACAGATAAAATTAGGTGACTATGAGAAAGGTATCTTAAACAGTGACAGTAGTGGCTTCTCACACTTCAAATAAAATACGTACATTGGCACGAACTCAAATAAATAATTGAATGTATAAAGAAAGCAAGCAAAAAAGAAATATCTTTTCCTTAAAATTCCAATTAATAATTTTATAGCAAACGATAGCCCATCAATGTCTGATAACAATTTTGTTAATATGTATTAGAGAGAATAACTTTCAGTGTATATTAAAATTAGCAGTCAAACTTATGACGAGAATGAAATACTGGCACAATTGTCAAGTTGTTCTTCACAAAATATTTATAATTTCTAAAGAAAAACAGAAACTTGCCATGAGAAGTGCTATCCAAAACAAGTTAACATTGCCATCTATATCTTTATCACCTCCCTGGAGACATGATACAATTAGGAGATCCTACAGGAATGTGTGAGAATCCATGTCATAGATGAGCAATCCCAGCCTCAGAAAAAATAACTTCATGCTTAGGGATGTGCCTCCAGCTAAATAAGACGCACCTTTCAGACTTGCTAGGGCCCTCCAGACCAAGGACAAATGGGAAACTACTCCCTACTAGAAGGTAATGAAAAATCTCAGTGTTAAATGGAATGGAGGTTCTTGATTTGGGCTGGATCACAAACAGGACACCATTCGGAAAACTGGAAAAATTAGTTATGCAGTTCAGTAAAAGATAGTATTTTAATATTAACTTCTTGATTTATGTAATTGTGCCATTCTTACACAACATATTTTCACTAGCTGATGACACCCGGAGAGTGCCCAAGTCATCTGTATTCTTGTTAAAATATTGTACTGTTCGAAATTATTTTAAAATAAGACCTAACCAATGCTGAATACCGGAAGCAGAGCAGCTAGAGGAGCATCGGAGAAAGCCACTTGCTGCCCTCCCAGTCCACTCACTGGTCATCTCAGGAGCTTGACGACAGTATCCCTTAATTTAGCAGAATCTTTGGATTACTAGAAATTCTTGTACTCTGATCATATATCTGACAATTTTACCAACCTGGAAACATAACTTGGATGGGAATAATTTTTCTCCTTGACTCTATGGGTGCTAAACACTGCAGGGGACCGAATAGTGCCGTGCACTGGCTTGCAGTTTGAGTTTGGTGGCAGTGTGAGTGTCTGGCTTCGTGAACGTGTTGGGAGTACTGAGCACAGGACCTTCTAGTCTGAGTAAATGATAGTCCTTTTTTATTTCGTGTTATGGTTTGGATCTAGATGTCCCCCCAAAGCCTCAAGCAGTCAGGGGACAGACTTCTAAAGTTTGTGATTAATTCCTGATGCAGTGCTGGGGCTATGAGTGTGAGTGCTACACCCACCCTGGGGCAGACAGCCTGAAGGCAACGGAAGGAAGGCAGAGGTGCTCTCTCTCTCTCTGCTGCTGCTCCCCTCTTCTTGCTCTTGCTGTCTTGCTGCCTTCCACTGCCATAAACTGCTGCTCTCAGCTATGTGCCTGTCTGCCTTGGACCCAGCTGAGTATGGACTGAAACCTCAACAAGCTGTGAGCTAAGTAAACGTTTCCTTCTTTAACTTTTGGGTGTCTGGTATTGTCTTAAAAATAAAAGAAAAGTAATACCGAGACATTTAGGGAGAAGACTAACATAATTGGTCTGGTCAACAAAATGTACAATATCGCCGAAGTGATAAATATTACATATATTTTTTCTTATATTTCTCAATACAAGATCAAGGCCAAGGGAAAAAAAAAACTGATTATCTACACAACATTGCTGGCTATCTTCCAAAATATTCCAAACACAATAGCCTTGGGCTGAGCAGGTATTACCTTGCCCCCATATAGAGAATACCATCATTATGTTACTGCTAGAAACCATTGCTAGAATTCTATATAATGATGACTTTTCAGGGATATTAGTAGCTGCTGAGTAAACAGAAAGAGGAAGTACATGTGCATGTGTACACACACACACACATGCACACAGAAAGAGAGAGAGTCAGAGGTTAGAGACAGAAAGAGAGAGAGAGAGAGAGAGAGAGAGAGAGAGAAGAGAGCTTTTATAAAATAGCCAGACATTTGAATGTTCTTCTAAAAATTGAAAGCCAAACAAAAAATTCGAAAGGTCACATTTGTTATTTATTTATTTATTTTTATTTTTTGGTGGAACCAGGGATTGAACTCAGACCCTTGTACATGTCACGGAAGTGCTTATTCCACTGAGTCATCTCCCTGGTGCTCACATTTGTTATTTAATGCTTATTTCATACAACTAAATTCACATATTACTCCTAGAGTTATATTTTATTTCAATAAACAAAAATTGGTTAAGTTTAGGGAATAGCTAATCCAAACCTTTCCTTCATCACATGTCACTGCAAAAATCTAGGCTGTCTTCACATTCACTATGTAATGTCAAGAAGCTGAAAATAGGGAGCAAATTTTGGGAAGTGAATGTTAAGCAATAATACATCAATCACCAAGTAATGTCCAGGTATAGTAAAGAACAGCTGAAATGTAAAACTTTTGTGCTTAGAGTTTTATGAGAAATTGAAGTTTCCATTTAGTTATCAATAAGAGATCAAATTATGACAAAATATCAAAAGGCCAGATAGTATAATTTCACAGGAAAAATGTGGTTTACAATGAGTAGCAGGGGCAAGACAGAGCTCGAATCAAGTTTTAGGTTATGAATAGAGCTCACATAAGTATAGAACAGAATTGCTCGAGTGATCCACACAGAGTAGGCATTTATTAAATGCTTGCTAATTACCCAACTAGCCTAACTATATAGCCCTCAGTGGAAGCAGGGCCTTGTGCAGTCTGGAGAGGTGCCACGTGGAAGTTTTGCATCTAGCAGTGACACAGTGAGGAATCTTTGCAAGAAATGCATTAGAGCCACTTTGAAGAGACCTCAAGTACTTTCTTCAGCAACCTGCCATGAGACCATTCAGGATGCATGTTTGTCCTGGAATTCTTCTTTCAACAGACACACACCTGGACAGAATTGCAGAGCGCTTGAGGGTAGAGTCTACCCTGTATCATGTGGCTCAACATCTCTCTCCTGAAAAAGAATGAAGAACGCTCTTACTAAGCTACGAGTGTGTCACCAGTCCTCCCACTACTACCACTCAGTCAACCACACTGGTGGAGCAGGTCACGAAGCACTGTAGCAGGTGTTAGAAGAGGCAGAACTACTTCTGGCAGCATAGCCAGATGGATGGGGGCCAAGGAGCGCTTGTTAAAGGTCCCTCTCGCACGTGATGCACATCTTGCCCATCTCTGCATTCCGCTTCCACCCACTGACTCTAGCGTGTACTCAGTGAATGCCTTGATGCGTACTTGTCAAGATATGGGCTAAGTAATATGTCCTGGAAGGGGACATAAGTCACAAGATCATCAGGGATAAAGTTGTTTGAAATAATCTTTGGGAATTTTGCTACATGTTAAACTGATTGGATGTCAGATCAAATAGATAAACAGTGATTGGGAATCCCAAATTCTGTAAGTTTTAAAGAAAAAACCTTGAAAACATGAAATGTTGTGTTTGTCAGACTTGCATTCGATAAAATTGTAGAGATCACCCACTCATTAGCAAAGGTCTATTTTGACTCATGTTGTCAGAGGTTTTGATCTCTATGTGCCAAGCTTGTGGCCAGGAAAACCTCATGAATGGAAGCAAATGCAGTGCAAATGACTTTGGTTACAGTATACGACTTATTATATATACTACAACAATACTACTTATTATTGTTCTGTTATTATTTACTGTTTTTATTGTCTTGCTATACCTAATTTATGTGTCAAAATTTATCATATGTACATCTTCATATGAAAAATACTCAGTATATGTAGGATTAGGCACTATCTTCAGTGTTAAGCATTCCCTTGGAGTTGTGGAATGTATCCACTGTTAATGAAGAGGGATCTATAATATATATTTTATGATGAAAATATAAGAGCAGAATCCAAATAATTGTATCTGATTGCACTAAATGATGTTTAATCTGAAAATAATTACCTTTGACTCTTTTCAAATCTCTAGGCATTTATTGTGCTGTCACTATAACTTTTGGTGCATATAGCATTTCTCTCTTTTAAATTTCATTTCTTTTAAAAAATAAAAACAAAAACAAAAGCAACAACAAATAACAAAAACAAAGAAAGACATAGTAATATACAGCAATATATATGGTGCAGAATTTCAAAACAAGAATAAAAAATTAAAGGTAGTGTTTTCAATTATAAAATATTGTTAACTATACGCTCACACAAAGATCAGATCATAGTTATGAAAAACCAACATGTTGAAATTAGGACTTTTGGTTAAAGATTAGGACTGAGAAGTATAAGTGCACTTCTTTCTTCTACAGATTTCTCTTTGAGAACAGGGACCTGATCAGTGTCATCTAACACTTCATCGCAGCGTCTGAGGTACAGGTGAAATATGTTATCACAGCCGGGCGTGGTGGCGCATGCCTGTAATCCCAGCACTCGGGAGGCTGAGGCAGGAGGATTGTTGTGAGTTCGAGACCAGCCTGAGCTACAAAGTGAGCTTAAAGCCACTTTGAACTGCATAGCGAGACCCTGTCTCAAAAAGACAAAAAAAAAAAAAAAAAAAAAAAAAAATATGTTATCACATTGATGTATGAATGAACGACCAAGCTAAGAAGTGAAAAAACGAATATGCAAGCCACACCACGGATACCACTCTACTCAGAAGTGGTTACTTTATTTAAATGACAGGGTACCTGAAAATTTTCAAAGACATCTTAATTAGGGCTTTCCTATTATGGAAGACATTAACTCTAAACAACCAGGCGCTTATATAATCTCTTTAAAGTTCTCCTGTGTCCAGGCAGGTGCTAGTTCTAGTTTGGATCTTTAAAGATTGGATTAGGGTTGTTTTCTCTGATTTTAGGCAGGAAGAAATAGGAGGAAAGGAAAGGAAGGAGGGTGGGAGGCAGGAAGGAAAGAAGGAAGGGAGGGAAAAGGAAAACGGAGGAAACCAAAGAGGCGTAGTGGAAAGGAAGACTTTTAGAACATCAACATTTATCTCCTTTGAGGAAGCAATGGAATCGCCCCCAAATTTCTATTTAAATAAAAAAATAACTCGAAGATTATTGATGATTATTATTCATCTGTGTTTGGAAGAATCAGTCATACCGCTTTCATTCAAGGAAGAAAGGAGCTAGAAAGGCGTGTGGCTGTGTAATCCAGGAAGGAAGGGTCCTAGAGAAGAAAGGAGAGCGAAGCCTGCAAAGAACACTGCGAAACTGCGTTCCTCATGTGCGTTTTCCTTGTTTGGATACATGTGGAGCTTTGAGGCTGTTTTGACAGATCTTTTACATCACAATTCTATTCTAAAGGAAGTTTACAGATTAAAAGCACAATATTTGATTTTATTTAGAGCAGAAAAGCATAGACTTTTAATGGCTCTGTTTACAACAATGATCTGAAAAAGAGAGTGCTTTATAGTGTTTGTTTTTCTATCAAGTCTTACTAATGGCTACATTCAAAGAATGTAAACTTTTAAGGCCTTCTTTCTGTATTATGAACATATAACAACAACTAATTTATCTTCCGTGCTTAAAATGTGACTTTTCATAACAGTAGAAATAGTGCACACATCATTTAAAATTAAAATGAGCACTCAATATGTGAACAATAAATATAATAAACATGTTTAAATGTAAATGTGAAACACAAACCTTAGACAATGAGTTTACATGAACACTGTGATATTTAGACATTTATCAGCCTTTTTCTGTCTCGACAGCTAGATGGATGTTACATAGAAAGGGGCTCTCCTTGTAAGATAAATGTTTTTGCCTGGTTTCCTTTAGTCTGAATACAACTGTAAGATATTATTTCAATGTCTGGGAAGCATGTACGGTATAGTGAGTTAGAAAACGTTCAGATGTCAAATACCAAAATAATCAAATTATTGCAAAATCAGTATGTTCATTCATAATGATTTATTCTCTGTTTAAAATTCAATTTCAAAGTCTAGGACAATGTGACTCATACAGTTAATGAAAGCTCTTTGCTTTCGAACTTCTTATAGATGGGCTTCAAAAGAAGGAATACAGAATTTAAGAGTTTAGTTTCAGAAAGTGTTTTTGTTCCACTGCTCCTAAGGGAAACAAAAGTTAACTATCATCGTATATCATTGCATCTTCAGTCACCTTTGTTCTGATTCTTTTATTCTTGTTTTATTTAAAACTACAAGATGGAAAAACTAGGGATGTAACTTCATGCATAAAATAAAAACACTTTCCAGAATTCTAGCTTTCATTGTGTTAATACTGTCAGCATGGTTCCCTTGTAACCAAAACAAGAGTATAAATTTTAAATTTGTGTAATGAAAAAAAAAATAGTGATGATCCATCATTGAAGGCAAAAGTTTGAGAATTTTTTCTTTTCCTGATTTTTAGGAAATTAGGGCTGTAGACATAAGCATCTTTTGTCATACTGTGCTCATACCCTGCTTTTTAGGAAGCTTGTTTAAGTCTATCTGTCCTAAGCGAACATTTGTCACTTTGAATAAATATAGTGGGATGTCTGATGGAGTGAATTGTTTTGGGCAGAGTCATGTAGAATAAGAAATATATGAAATACTGGAATTAAACAGTATTAGTGCTCCCAATACTCATTTTGTTAGAATGAGGCTAAAAAACATTCTACTACAATGGACGATTACTAGAGTTTTAATAAAGGGCATAAACAAGCCTAGAGTAGGCTATGATTGGGAAATTTTATTGCATTTTTAAACATAACAGACATGGAAAATGTTACATGAAAATTTCTTTCAGCTCTGTCCAAATGAAATAGACAACAAGAAATGAAGATAAAATAAGAATGATTTTTTTTAATTAAGAATTTTTAGGGTTTTTTTTTTCCAAAACAAAGAAATATGTTCATAACAAACACTTTTGAAAACATACCTGGGAACTTGGAAAATATATCTGATCGTAGGCAAATGGCCAAGAAGCAGTGGAACTTAGAAAATAGAAACATACTAGCTCCTAATGTTCTACTCAAAGTGAGGTCTTCTAGCATATAACAGCTTTTATGGACTATGCATTTTTAATGACTAAAAACAAAAACTGAAGCACTGTTTAAAATGTAAGAATGTAAATGCTCTATTAAATTAAATAACTAAATTTTGACATGTATTTTCATCTTACCATTCCATGTTTTACAAATGCATTCAACTTTACTTATTTCATTGTGATGTTTGTTATTTTGTTTTACATTTATCTTTGGAGACAGGGTCTCTCTATGAGCACATCACGTAGCCCATGATGGCCTTGAACTCATGGTTTAGCACATGCTTCAGCCTCTTGAGTACTAGGAATATAGGTGTGTGTCACCATGTTTACCTCAGATGCTTCTTTCAAAAATGCCATAAACCTAAAAGCATACGTAAAATATAAAGCACTATAAGAAAAAGGAGAGAAATACTGCACAAGGGAAAAAACATCCAAAAAGTCAATAACCATATTAAAAGGTGTTGCACTTCACTGGCATCACTGAAATGGCAATTACAAAAAATAATTTAATATAAAACCAATACACCCTCAGGATGTCTGCAATGAAAAGAGTAGACACTAAAACATTTTAACTGAGACAGATGTGATTTAGAATAAAATTTTGGAACTGTGTCTGGTCAAAGATGACAGGCTAAATTTTGTTACCTAATATTTATAATGCTAGATGCATAAACTGTTGGAAATTCATTCTATATGCAAATGGGCCAGAGTGATAGCTGAGCCAAGGAGATACCTAGGGCCAGGGAGACAGCTCAGTAGAATAAGCACTTGCCTGTCAAGTGCAAGACCCTGAATTCAATGTCTGGTACCACACACACACATACACACATGCAAAAAAAGACATATAAGAAAATGTCTAGGGGATCGGGGAGATGGCTCAGTAGAATAAGTGCTTCCCTGGCAAGCACAAGGACCTGAGTTCAATCCCCAGTTCTGGGGGGAAAAAGATACTGTCTAAAATACTACCAATAGTAATAATCCCAACTGACAACAACCAAAATGCCCATAGAATGAATATAAAACATGATACATTTATGTAATTCAAGGTTATCTAGCCACAATATAAGTGAATTTCACAAATTTGGTATTAAGCTGAAGAAGTTAGACAAAAGTAGTATATTTTGTATTATCTATTTACATGAAGTTCAAAACTTAACCTATGATTTTAAAATTGGAATCATGTGTAACTCTGCCAAAAGTAGAGCTATGCTCTGTCTTTATGAGAATTAGTAATATAGATATGTTCACATAAAATGTTAAGCTATTCATATGTAATTTGGGGTATAGTAAAGTTACCCTCATTAAAATAATTTACATAAAATATTGACTATTATAAGTACTGAGAGTAGGATTTATTCTTAGAAAGAACCTAGAAATGTGTTTAAAACAGAATTGATACATATTTGGGGATGGGTTGAAAGAGCCCAGGCCTTTGAACTGAGTTTCTTTCTTTTTTCTTTTTTTTGGTGGAACCCAGGATTGAACTCAGGCCCTTGTGCTTGCCAGGGAAGCGCTTATTCCACTGAGCCATCTCCCTGGACCCTGAACAGTTTCATTAATAGCCCCTTTTTAGATTTTATTTTTAGAGAAGATCTTGATAAGTTACTAAGTTGTGCAGGCTGGGCTCCAACTTGGAATCATACCTTCAGGTTTCCCAGAGGATCCCAGTGGGATCGCAGGCGCACGCCACTAGGCCCAACTATGAGTGATACCTCAGTCTATTTTGGTGCTGCTGTCACAGAATCCCACCAAGTAGGTCTTAAAAGTCCTGCTGGGTGACAGTGACATACTGGCATCCTCTGAACTATGGAAGGTACTCACTGAAACCATAGGAAACACGATCTTTTCTTTTTCATTGAGAAAACTTAATTTCAAAATTTAATGTCATTTTTAAAAAATATCGTCTTTATTGATCTATAATTTGCATACTATGCAATTTGCAAGCTTAAAGTGTAAGATTCAGTAGATTTTAGCATATCAATAGAGTTGTATGTGATGACAATCAAATACAGTTCATCTTATTGTTCAAAAACAAACTCCATCCAGCAGTTACCATCTCCCAAACCATCCCTCCTAAATCTAAGCAACCACTAAGCTACACTCTTCACAGATTTTCTTATTTTGGAAATTTATATATTTATTTATTTTCATTCAAAATAGACCATGTTCATATCAACAGCGACGACCTTAACAAATCCAGCAAAAGAGAGATCTTGCAAAGTCAGCTGTCGTAGCATATTGGAGAGGAACTAGAAATGGACAGCAGAAATGTACTTAGAATGCAGTAATGTTTTGGTCGCTCTTTTTTCCTACTGTCTATTTTGTACTTTATTTATGTATGACACCTTTTTAACATGAGGAA
Organism: Ctenomys sociabilis; assembly: GCA_004027165.1. NCBI lineage: Eukaryota > Metazoa > Chordata > Mammalia > Rodentia > Ctenomyidae > Ctenomys > Ctenomys sociabilis. Next base: position 12,683 of record PVKA01004216.1, read on the forward strand.
ACCATGTGTTCAGTCCTGTGTGTTCACTTTAAGTCACTTAACATTATGGACTCAGGGAATATCGATTTTCCTAAAAATAATGTAAGATCACTTTCTTTATGGCAGAGTAGTACTCTATTGGTGTCAAAACCGCATTTTCTTTCTTTTTCTTTTTCCTTTTTTTGGCAGAACCGGGATTGAACTCAGGCCCTTGTGCTTGCCAGGGAAACATTTATTTCACTGAGCCGTCTCCCTCACCCCCCACATTTTCTTTATCCACTCATCTGTTGATGGGCCTAGAGACTATTTCCAAGATTTAGCTATTATGAATTGTGCAACTATAAGCATGGTTGTGCACAAATAACTGCTGTATCCCACTATCTATTGCCTTTGGCTTCCCTTCACTGCCTGTGGCTGAGAACATTGTAAGAATCCAGCTAAAGATAGTTGGGTACATTTAGTTTGTTTCAAGTGGGATAGATTTACTTGATTTGCCTTCATGTCCCTGTGTATCTACATGACTTGCTACTGTCTTTGCATAGGAATGACTTCTAAGAATATTCTTAGGACCTGTACATATTATAGGACAGGACATTCAGGACAAGAAAAGGAGAAAAGAAAGTATCTATGATAATCAATTTTAATTGTTAATTTGATGGGATTGAGATAAGCTTAAGGCATTATTAAGGAATGCTTCCATGCATGCCTATGCAGTTTGTGGTGAAGGGACCTGTAAGACTACATCTGCACCTTGGGCCATTCCTTTTTGGGCTCACCCATCAGTTTCTGCTTGTAGGTCCTGTACTGTGTACCTTCTCTCTGCTGTCCCTCTCAGCCATGCCCTTTCTGATTTGGACATAGCCAACTGTGGTGTGGTAGTTATATTTCTCTCATTACTGAGACAAAATGCTCAACACCCATAGTTAAAGGAGGAAAGATCTATTTAACTCACAGTTCTGTGGTGGTTTCAATTCATGACCAGCTGGTTCCAAGGCAGTCTGGCATTGCAGCAGAGAAACAGTCCACAGTGGACAGAAGGTAGCAAAACACAATGGTTGACTCCCATTCTTTCTATCCCTGGTATCTCATCCAGGCCACTTAGGGTGGTAACACACACACTCTGAGCATTGCACCATGAGTCAACCTCAGTGTGCCTCACTCTAGATCTAGCGAGAGCCGTAAGAGCCCCTCTAACACCTGCATGAGGCTTTGGGGGCCATGAGGATGCAGGCCACAGCACATGCAATGCAAACTCTTAATCCATCACTGAATTCCCCTTCTTCAAGTCGTGGCTGTCAGATATTTTTATCCCAGCAACAGACAAGCTAATATAACTTTCTGTCATTCTCAGCCCTGGAAATAGGCTGTGGACAAGAAATGCAGGCAGAATGTCCAAACCACAAACTATACAATGGGAAAGCCTCCCAGTCATTCAGTGTATAAACTTTTAACTGGATAATTTACTTTTCTTGTCCAGTCATAATGAAAGTTCTTTTCTGCCAGGATGTAAATTCTAGGGCAAAATATGGAATTCTATAAAAAGATGTAATTTCAAAATAAATATATTTTGTAGAAATCAGGAAAAGTAAAATTTTAAGCATTTCTATTTTTTGTCCAAAACAAATGTATAGAACCACTAAAAACAGGGTACATGTCTCTTGTAATGCTCATTTTATATCTGGTTTCCCAATAACAAAAATATTTTGATTAAACATGGTAGAGAAAAAACTGAGTTATTTCTGTATTCTTTTTCTATAAAACAACAAGTAAAATTATTTGTTGTAGAACCAAAAAATGTAGGGGGAAACTAATTAAATAACAAAACATCATTCTTTATTTTTTCCTGAATTTTGTGATCTATGCAAAAGAAGCCTTTATCTTTATAATTTTTAATTTTGTGTCAGAATCATTCATTTTTATAATTTCATTTTGTACTTACAGTTTGCTCTGTTTCTCTAAGTAGGGTCCTCTGAAGATGTATAATCTTTTGGTTCTCCAATCCCAAATCTGCCCCTGTGGTCCCCGCATTTGTTTGTGGACTTCCATTGCTTCCACCCATTGGACAACACAGAAAGAGCTGGTGGCAACACTCAGCTTTGAAACGGTAGCAATTACTGCCCTTTTATAAGCTTTGGATTTCAGTTGGTCACTTTACAACCAGGTGCCCTTTCCTTGTGCAAACCTCCTTCTCCCCTCTGAATAGTAATTCTGTCTGTTTTCCTGCATAGCTTTTCAGCTACCATCTTTGCTTTGCACACTGACGAGACACCCAGGGCCGTTTGTACAAGGTGCATGCATGTGGCATACCTTACTAAAGTGGCTTTGGAGAAACAACACAAGCCGTTTGCGCTATGCGGTGGCATTGCTTGGCTTTGACAGTGACTTTCTCTGACTTAGCCTATTCCATCATCTTTGTCCTTTTCTTTCCTTTCCTCCCATATCTTCCTTTTCGGCCCCTCCCTAACAGTACTTCCAGAATAACTGACACTCCAATTCATTTTCCTGCACTGCCAGGACAAAATTTTGTTACAGATCTCCCATGATTAAAATGTTCTGCTAAACATCATGCCCTCCACCTTGGACTTCACCTGCCCTGACTGCTGCGGGTATGTCGTGCCATCCTCTGCATGTCAGACAGTCCCGAATGCTACACAGCGCTTCCCTAGACATGATCTCATCTTATCCTCACAATCACTCTGGCTTTGACAGCCCAGGTAGTATAAGAACTAGCATTAGTCAGATGGTAGAAACAGGAGAATTATGTGGAGATTTAACGAGCTGTGAAGTTGTTCACTACTGAAAGCGTAAAAACAGAACTGTAAGATTTCAGAAAGTTTGCTGCATCATACAGCAGCCACCAAATCTTAGTGGCAAGGGGACAAAGGGAATAGATTGGAGGTTTTAAAATTCAGGAACTTAGAGGAAGGGCCCAGAGAGCTAACACTTGACCTGTAAGGAAGCAGTGACAGGACTGGTGCTGGAGTCTCTGAATATGGAGAAAGAATCCTGGGGAACTGGGGCCCAGACCTCAAAGGAGGGAAGCTTCAAACAGAACTGGCTTCTGGAGCACAGGAACATGGTGTAAAGCTGGTTCTGCAAGTCTTTGAAAAATGCAAGTCGAATTCAAAGGCTGCTGCCAGGTTATAAAAGCTTTACAGGTGGGGAAGCAGAGGAGTCCCTCCCCAGATAGGAAGAAGCCAGCCCTTGCTTCTGGCTGGACTTGCGGGATCCCTCTACTGTTTGTTACTAGCAAACCCAACAAGAAAGCAAAAGTGAGAGGTACAGACCCTAGCCCAGGATCACAAAACAAAGTGTTCTGGTTTCCATCTAGAATGTTCTTCTAAAATCTCATGTTTAGGAACCAAGGTTCAGTCCCCTGTGTGCCATGCTGGCCCCACGCCAGGAGCAAGCTGAGATAGTGCTTGAGACTGAGCATGGTGATGTGTGCCTGTTACTCCAGCACTTTGGGAGGCTGAAAACAAAAGGCTCATTATGAGTCTGATCCATGTAGTGAGACCCTGTAGACCCTATACTAAATAAATATATATTTTAAAAAGTCTCACATGTTTGGAAGGTGGCTTTAACATAGGTGCACTGTAATTATCAGTGGCTTCATCCTGAGAAGCATTGTGATCCTAAATGAATTGATGGTGTGTGGCCTGCTTGGAAGTGAGTCACTGGGGCAGACATGGAAGCATGCATTATGTCCCCACCTCCTCTCTTCTCTTCCTGTTTCTTGGCTGCTACGGGCTGAGTACCTTCCCTTTGGCATGCTCTTCTGCTGTACTGTTTCTGCTGTGGAGCCAGCCAAACATGGGCTGACAGCATGTGCCGAGGTCTGCACTGGGCATTGAGTTCAGGGACAGGAAATAATCAATACAGATTTTGGTGCCACAGAAGGAGCTTGCTGTGACTATACCTGAGGATATGTATAGGAGCCTTTGGAAGTGATTTGATGGAGGAGTTTGAAAGGCTTTGAAGAAGTAGGCTGGAGAAACACTAGGTTACTGAATATAACCGAGGTGTTGGTGGGAGGTTCTGGTGAGAGTTCAGAATACTGATAGAAGTGGGAAATTGCACAGGTTGCGTGATTGCTGAAAAGATTAGTGTTAGATATAAGCCACAAATTTTGCATTAGTAAAATACTAAATATGGCTTTAGGGCTTCTTGGAATCAGCAAGACTCTCCCCATGACAGACTCAAATGTGCAGAAAAGCTAAACCATTTCTTGAAAAGAGATTCCCAGCAAACCCACTCATCCAGAGCTGTCTAGAAAAATGTTTCCTGACATTCTCCTACATAGACACTTAGGGACCATTGCAGCCTTGGCCCAAGAAGAGCTATCTGTATTGCTGGAGAATCATCAGTAACAAGAATATTCTGCTTGGCCCAAGAAGACAGAAGCAGCAGACCAAGAGGGACCTGGGATGCAGTCAAAAGCTGGAATCTGACTGGACAGCATCCCACTGGGAGGCTGAAGCAACTGGAGACCAAAGATGATGGTGAAGACTGGAGCTCCCCATAAACAGGCATCCTCTCTTCTTTCCTTTTTATTCTAGATATCATGCAAGCCTATCTGAAGTTGCCACCCACATCTGTGTTGAGTCTTCCCTGCTCAACACATATAAACATGCTGCTGCCCACTTCCATATGTCAGTCATCCACAGGCCCACTTATAACTGTGCTTTACTAATCTGCCCATCATTACTCAGTCCATTTGAGTTGATATGTCATAATTAACAGTCACAATACAGTTCTGTGTATGCTTTTTTTCTCTCTTTCAGAATAAATGGCTCAATCAACCTCATTCTCAGAGGAGACGAAATATACAGCCAAATGTCAGGAAACTTGTAATAGACATGTGTGCAAGTAACAAAACATCTTTTGCTATCATAAGCCAAGATTTCCTACTTGTTACAATACAATGGGGAATGATTTGAATTGTTAAGTATTCCTTTTCTAGTTCTTCATGTCACCATTTAGGTTTAATTTTCTTATGTTCTCTTTTTCATCCTTAGTGGAGCAAAAGAGAGTTTATCAAAGAAGATAATCCTTTGGATTTGATAATGAGCTAGTGGCTGCCATTCTTTTGAAAGAATTTTACTCAGACGATCAGTGATGCCATTAAATAGTTTCATAAAAAGTGATGTTATTGATGGTTCTCTATTGTAGCTGCCAGTTAAAGAAGGAAAAAAAGACAAAATTTCATTCAGAAATAATTGTGCCTTAAAGAAATATATTAGAAATATATTACCTACTTACTCATCACCAAAGTATATAGAAGCTGTTGCATCAAAAAATTATTTTTTGTATTTAAAATCAAATTTAGCCCTCTGCTTGCCAGGCAGGCACTTGTGCCACTGAGCTATACCCCTGGCTCTTTGTATCAATGGGAAGAATAAAAAGTAATGTTAATCTCCTTAGCTTCTCATTGCTTCCAATTTACAGGAAACCTACAGCCCTTGTCTGTCCTCTCAGCTGCTGAATGTCTTCTATCTAAACATTCATATCAGGTATTCTTTTCTGTCATTGCATTTTGACTTCCAATGAATCAGTACTTCTACTAAATAAAATGGTACATAGGAAAGAGGATAGAAATATATGGAAATATCATCAGTATTAATGCCAAAGATAATGATGAATTCCTTAGAATTTAGTAAAACATCATAGAAAAGATTCGCATGGTCTTATATGCCAATGCTAAATTCAGAAAAAAATGACTTAATGTCATCTTAAGGATTTCTTTTAGTTACATAATACAACTTCAGGATTAAGATCCTGCTTCATTCCTTTTAACCTCTCAGTACCTAAGACAGTGGGTAGATGTTGAAATGAAGTCTGTTGAACTAACATAAAACAAAACAAAACAAAAGCAAAAGGATCCCTGAGGAAATACACTTTTGTTGAAAATTTATTAAATTTTAAGTTCTCTCTCTCTCATACACACACACACACACACACACACACACACACACACACACACACACACACACACCTAGTGCTTTATCAGAAATATCTAAAGTTTGCATAGGGGACCGTGGAGATAGCTCGGTGTTCTGGGTGCCGGTCTGGGCAAGGTCAAGGACCTGGGTTTGATCCCCAGCACCACAAGCCTTGCCAGCCCTGCCCCTGGCACACTGAGTTGGCTACCAAGACCAGGCATGATGGTGCATGCCTGTAATCCCAGCGCTGGGGAAACTGAAAACAGGAGGATCACTACAATTCCAAGCTGCATAGCGAGACCTCGTACCAAATACATAAAATTAAAAAACAAAAAATAAGTTTTCTTACACATGGCCATATATATTTTATGGCAGTGTGCATGTAGAAGCACATGTAATTTTAAGTGTCTTTAAATTTTATGTCCTTTTCCTGCATTGCAGGGAAAGCTGGCTGTAAGAATGAATTCATAGCTTTAGTAGACATCTCAATTTCTGTATCTTTTGATTTTCCTATCCTTTAGTACCAAAAGCCAATATATTCCTAAGCTCATAAACTTTACTTTACTTACTGATTATCTGTAATATGCAGCTGATAAAAAGTTTAGAGGGAAAATAATGTTTCTAGAATGTTATTATCAATACATACAGAAGCTGTCATGTAAGAATGACTGGAATGTTGTTAATATGACTTTAGCAGAACATACATAGCCTCTAAATGGTAACATAAATTATATCCAGTGTTCATATTTGTGTTGCGTGATGCTATTACTGAGGACAATATACATTTTACACTCCAAGTAAGTTAGCTGCAGCCTTCAATAAAGATTAAGCTCTCTCACACTGCTCCTCCTACAACAAAACTAATTAGACCATTAGACCAGTGACAGCTAGACACCTTGGGATGTTAAGTAATCTGCTGGGATTTAGCATGATTTTGCTCCGTTAGCTTCTCCTAACTCAAAGAGAAAATCCTGGATTTGTTATTCTTTGATACTTTTACGGATGAAACATGGAGATCGTTGCATACATGAATGCACATCTTCCCCATAATTTCTGCTTAACAGATCTTCATTGAATAATGAATTCAAAAAAGTAAAAATCAGGAAAGAGAGAAATTCAGATCTCCTCTACTGATTATAATAATCTTTATTCCTTGAAATAAACTTTTTTTATTCAATAAAGGTTGAATAAGTACTTTTGCCAGGAAGAATGCATATGAATATTCTTTTAGTATCCCTGTGTTACCGCAATAAGTAGCTTACTTTGAGTGTCTTTCACCTAATAGCTTGAAAAGAGATAAAATGAGCTTTTAGAAAATATTTTCACTCTGGCTAAATCCTTGGAATCATTTGACTGAGTTGAGTTTTATTTTAATTTTCCTTTTCCTTCTTCACTGTATCTTTGCAAAATATGCAAATATATTTTTCTCTTGGTTAAATTTAATTTAAAGCTCCTTGACACAGAAGGTCATTCAATGTAATAGAGACCTATTGTTCCAGGGGAATTTCTTGAAGCCTCAAATTTTCTTTTTTGGTGGAACTGGGGATTGAACACAGGCCCTTGCGCTTGCCAGGCAAGCGCTTATTCTATTGAGCCATCTCTCTGGCCCCTGAAGCTTCAAATTTTGAAGATATGAAGTGGCTTGGATAAAGAAGGTGAATGAATGAGGAATATATTGCTCAAATACTTTGGTAATTATTTAATTTGAAAATATCTGCAAGAAAAAAGTGATTGTCCTAGATTTTAATTCTTTGAAAAAGAGCTACAGGTTTTTAAACAAATTCTGAAAAATAAGGTTTTCCTAATCACTTGGCTAGCAAATGTGTCTGTCACCAGCAATAACATTTTTTATATTGTTCAATTTGAATATATATTTATACATATATTTGTCTATATAGGCATATATGTAGGCATGTATATATAATATATGTATATATATACATATATGTACATATATACATATATATATGCTTATCTATCTACCTACATATATATCTACCTGTCTATCTCATCTTCTCACACTGCTTCCTCACTGTTAGATTATGCATAATATAATCCGTTATTAGCCAGCATTGATACGTTTCAGTCAACATTCTGAAAAAATGCAAGCACGTGCACTTTGGAATACTGATTTTTTTGTATAACTATGAATTCCCACTTACTCACTAGGAAATATACATCATTTTCTGAATTCTTTTTTTTTTTTTCTTTTTTTGCGGAACCGGAGATTGAACTCCACCCCTACACAGTGAAATCCTGTAGACCCTTCCCTAAAATACAGAAAAAAAATTCTCAGCCAATTTTACCTATTTTAAATCTATTCTGATTTTATTTTAAAAATAGGAAAAAATGAACAAAAAGTGGAAAGAAAGAAACAAAGAAACAAAGAAAAGAAAAAAAGCCTTAAAAGGACAGAATGATTTAAAAATGTTTAGCTGTATCCATTAACACTCTTGGCAAGGCATTCAATTCTTGCAAAATATTTATGCTTTTGATGAATTTCTTATGAAATTTTCATTATTATAGATAGAACTAAATATATAAATGCATATAAATGCAATGTAATTTATTTTAAGGGTTTTTCTTTAAGAGCTCTGTTTGCTTGATTACACCTCAATTTAATCACTTACCACTTTCTTTCTGTTTAAGATTTTACCATCTACTTAAGGAAACTGTCAAAATTCATCCTGTTTGAAACTGTATTTCCACTTATGCATTCCTTATTTATTGTATATATTTCTCCTTTGAAAGGTCCTGCAAATATCACCAAGCCCATTAACCAGGATGGAGGGAACATAATCATGTCTGATATGTGTGTTATTTTCCATTCTCTAACAGGTTTACCCTAACAGTGTTACTTTTTGACCAGACTGGCTCTCTGTGGGCAAATTCTATCTTTAAACAATAGTAATTTTCTTTCACTGAAAATAATGCCTTAATGTTAATCAACTGAGTTGCCTCAGTTGATTACGTGGGCATTAATATCATAGATTCTTCTTTTAAAGGGTGAATTTGTTATAATATTGCACAGCAATAATTTGCGAGTGACAATAAATTGACTTCATTCAACACCTGGAATTATAAAAAGGAAAGATCCAATTACATTCATCAAATTATATATAGCTATTAAGTACTACATATAATTAGTTCTTTCATGAACCATACCACACAGATATAGTCTCTTGACTTTTTACCATGAAAAATAATATTTAGAGAGATTAAATTACTTATCAGGATGATAGGATAATATGTCTTTGCCAGCCTTTGATATCTTGTTGATTAACAGAATTGATTAGTCTGAAATAATTTGGATGTGGTCACACAACTAGTGAGAAGTGGATCCAGCATACATGTCTGTGTGATTCGCTCTCTGATTTAAGCTGTATAATTTATTATCTCTGATCTTCTCTTTACTCATGTGCAGAATTTATGATTAATGGGTGCCTTAACTATGAATAGGTGTTAAGGAAATGCTTCACTCATTACTATAGATGTGAAAACACTTCACAAAATACAGGTTATACACAATGGTGGGTCACAAAATTTAATCAGTAGACAACAGTCCTTGTTTGGCATAGAGGTCAAAATATGTTGCACTGAGCTAGTTGGCTGAAAATAGGGAGAAAATCTCAACCTTCAGTGGGACTGTTATAGAATGTTATCAAAAGTTGAAGGCCCCATGGGATGAAAATATGTGGGGAAATGAAAAAAAGAAACTAAGCTCATAAAATCAACCTCTTTTTAGCACACTATTATGCACTATAAGCATTGAAATATAGAAATGTTTTGTTTTGTTGCAAAAACTCATACCAAGCTTCTTGAAGTTCTTTCTTATTTTAAGATTAATTACAATAGAAAATGAAATTTTTATGTTAGTCATGGAGAAATACACTCTTTTATAAAATTTGCATCAGTTTCTGACACTTTGTTCTTTGCATTTTTATTATCATGAAATATCTTCAAAAGTTTATTGAAGGCAGGTTTTGCCTTGGAGCTCATCTTCTCACCACCACTGTCATCATTTAGCCAATAGAGTTTGTTTTGGGGTCTCTGAATTTGTATCTATAGTCTTGTAACTAGCATCATCACTCATATCCTGATGGCCACCTGCTTCTTCTGTGACACTATTTTATTCACTAAACATTTCGTATTTACAGTTTATCACTTTTCATTTCTTTGATACTCTTTAATCTTTTTCAGCTAATCCCTTAGTTGACTATCCATTTTTGTAAATGATTATATGGGCTTTAAAAAAAATTACTTCTGTACTTACTTACTTGGTACAGGTGGTCTAACTGCAGCTCAGACACATAGTGATCCTTCTGTCTCAGCATACCCAGCGCTGGGATTATAGTCATGCACCACCATGCCTGATTTGTGGGCCGGCATGGCATAGCACATGCCCGATTTGGGGACCTGCATGGCATGCTGTAGCAGAATTGAAGTCAGGATGTTTGCTTGCCACACGGGCACTTAGAACACAGAAATATCTCTCCAGCCCCACGTGGGCATATATCTCAATAGTGGAGGCAACACGAACACTTTGTCATCTGAGGGTGAACTGAGTAACAGACATGCTGTGACCAATTAGTGGCAGACTTTTAAAAAAGTGATGCAACCTGTCACTAATAATGATGAACTTGTTCATTTATGGAATCATTTGTAGGACTAGGTAGCAGCACAACACTTTATGAAAGTTATCATAGTTCAGATGCCATGGTAACTAAAACCAGGGCCATTTTCTGTAGAGAATTAAACTATTTACCTTAACTGTGGTAACTGAATGGATATTCATCATACTGAAGGAAGTAAGAATTTCCTGAATTTGGATATCCAAAATACATGTGACTTTAATATGCATTATTTGTGCCTCATGATCATCAAAGAATTTGTGCTCACACAGTAAATGCATACTTGAATACTCAGCTATTGATAAAAATGACGATATTGTGAATTTAGCTAGTAGAAATATTTTAATGTATGACTTAATTAGTAACTTTAGGGCCAAGGCATATTATTCTGACTGGTCTGTGACTGACTCAGAAGTGCCTGGAACTCTGCAGTCACTGTATGGGAGAGCAATTAATCAACCAATTTTTTTTCTCCATAATTGTTTCTACAATTATGAATTGAAGCTTTTTTCCTAGCAGTCAAGAACCACTCATTGAGCCTTTTATTAAATGATATATTATGTTCAATGCTGAACCCTTATAGTTTGAATCTCAACAGTAATGGTGCAAGGTAGGTATTGAGCACTATCTGTAACAACAGATAATAAAATAAATTCCCCAAATCATTAGGTTGCATAATTCTTTTCCTGGCTTGCAAATCTGAGCTCTCCTCTTGGAGAGCCTTTGATCCTAGGTTGGAAAAGCCTTTTGAAGAATACATGGTGTCAGAGTAATAGATCTCATCAGAAGGATGCTATTAAAACCATTTCTTCCTGAACTGAGAAACATATTTAATATCTATTTGATATGACATGAAAGTATGAGATGCAGTGCGTTTTTCCTCTTTAATGAATAAGCACAATAATTGTGCAAGTGTGATTTTATTTCTCTTCCTATTTCAGTTCTATAGAATATAAAAAATGATTAAATGTTTTTAAAGTTTTGTACCATAGACTCTCTACACAATGAACTTATTTGGTACAGTATTTTTACAAATGCAAAGGCTTTCCCTTACAGTAAATTATTTGTCTTCTATCTGTGTTTTTAAGATCATTGTTTATCTTTCTACAATTGATAATCTATATCTAAAAATTACCTAATTATAGCTATAACATGCCTCAATATGCAACATATCAAGAAAATAGAAGATCAAAACATATAACTCATTGTAATTTTGCTATATTACATTGCCTTCCAATTTTGTGTGAAATATAGAGATTAGTTTAAATTTTAAAATACAGGAGACTACATCTTTTTAATTCCCATAGTAAATGTGAAGCTAAGGAACTGCATTTGAATTTTTCATTGAATATTTCAAAATCCATTTAAAAGGAGCAAGAGTTTATGTTAGTAACTCTTGAAGAGTGTGAGTGATAAGTTTCTCATTGTTGTTTGAAACTATTATAGCTGTAAAGCATAGAAACTGCTTAATATTTGGTGAAGAATGTTTTGATGCAAAATAAGACAAATATACATCATTATTTTTCTATAATTCTCAAATAGCTTTATTATCTAACAATATATACATCTTTAACTTCCAGTATCCCACCAATAAACTTATGTATAGACACGCCACCTTACTGCTTCTGTTTCTGTTCAACAAGATGACATTTCTGTTGTCTACAGTTAATCCATTAGTCAGTGCCCTGGGTCTCCTCATTTTTTTCTTTTTTCTTTTTTTTGTGCAGGGTCTCACTGTGCAGCTCAGACTTGCAGTGATACTACTGTTTTCAGCCTCCCTACTTCTGGGATTACAGGCATGTGCCTCCACTCTTGTCCTCCATTGCTGGCTCAGGGTGCCCAGGGTATGGGGTCTGGCACAGCACGTGGTACCAGGGATTGAACCGTGGTATCAGTCTACTGAACTATCTTGCTGGCCCAGAATCTTCTTCTTTCTTATTCCTTCATGGTACATTAGTTTTCTTTCTATGTTCATATATTTCTCTTTGCTCACATCATTATAATGTGCATTAGCACAAGTCATTGTATAAAACTTCACTAGTTAACTTATGAGAATTTTAATTTTTTTCAATCCACATTCTAATCATAGGTTTATTCAGTTCCTTTACACAAAATCGTATAAACCTGACCTTATCTAAAATACTACAAAGTTACAAAACTCAAATTCTATAGCACTGATTGTACAATAAAAGCCAAAAAAGCAAAGCAATGTACATGTTGCCAAGATAACCTGCAAGACCCCCATTGACTATCAGGTGAAATGGAGTGGAGGGCCCATGATGATCTGCAGAGCTGGCTCCCACACTGCTCATCAACATTCAGAATAAAGGAGACAAATGGGGGAGGGACGTAGGTGAGAATGTGAAAAAACAGAAACAATTATGGCAACTAAAGTGTGTGGGGGGTGTTCTCTCTCTAGATATTTGATACTAGATGCTGTAGGAGTCAAGCAGGAATCAAAGGGTCAGGCTTAATGGGAGTGGGAGATGGGTCCCCAAGGTAGGATCAGACTGCAAACAACTCCAAAATCATCTGGAAAGGTTGGGGAATGCCACCACCTGGAGGCTTGCTCGTGCCTACAGGCTCTACCACTGAGCAGACCCTCAGAAGATGGGTGGGCATGGGTGGACTTCCTAGACAGAAAATGGTGGGTGCCTTCATGGACACAGGCTTAAGCCAACAGCACTTCTGCAGCCAGAAGTGCCCTAAGGCAGTGTTTCCACTGCTGCCTTTGAAATATGCCTAAGTTAAGGATCCTCTTCCACTGCTCCACTGTAGGCTAGAGAAGTGATAAAACTGAGCTGAGTGAGATATAAGTTATAGGGGTGAGCTTCTTTTAGGGAAGAATTGGGGCTAGAGTGGCTCCTGTGGGGGCGGTGGCCAGGAGACCCCGCCTGCCTACAGGGGACCTGCGTGACCTTCTCCTCATCTGTGGAGGTGACCTGCGTCACATGAAACGTGGTGGCAGCATTCTCCTGGGAAGCCTGAATCCCTGGGGTGGCGGCCTAGGCCAGGAAGCCAGCACAGAAGTACCAGCGATCTCCTGACCATCAAGTTGTCCTCCATCCATGCTTCAGTGTTTTCTCAGCTGCATCTAGATTCTCCAACTCCACATAAGCATAGCCATTGGACAGATGAGAACGCGTCCTTTCTGTACGCATATCAATCATTCTCATCTTCCCATAGGTGGAAAATATCTCCATGATATGGTCCTTGGTCACATTCCTGCTAAGCCTCCCAATTTACACTTTTGTGGGTTTGGTAGAAGGGCTTCACTTTTTCCTCCTTTTAATCTCTTTAGGTGGTTTGGATTTGGAGCAGGAGCACCAACTGCTGTCATGTCTGTGCCTGGAAGGGCTTAGAGAGCCAGAGGAGTTGCAGGAACTGGAGCTTCGAGAGCAGTTGGATGCCGAAGAGGAACTGGAGCCGATGCTCGAGCCTGTGCTGGGACTAGAGCCTGAGTGAGAAGCTGAGCTGGACCTACACCTGAGGCTGCTGTTTCACTGGAAGCGCTGAGCCTCTTCCGGGTCTTATCCCTGCCCCGGTCCTTCTCACTAGACTCCTTGGTGGCTCCTTTGTCTTTAGAGCAATCTTCGGACTTCTCCTCAGAGTGGTCCTTTTGTTTGGCAGAAGGAGCCGCAGTGCTGGACTTTTCATTTTTTCTTTGATTTCTAGCAAGCTCTTATTTTTCACTCCTGATCAATTCATTCTCCCCTTCTGAGGTGTTCAAAGCAGCAATGCTGGCCTCGCTTATTTGAAATCTCACTTCTAACAGGAGTCTGAGAACTGATCCCTAATCGACTGCAATTTATGCCAAAGAGCAGCAGCTTCCAGCCACCACCACCTCCTCTTCCCACTCTCCTCCAGAGATTTTTAATTATTATCTACTTTTCTCCTCAGCTAAAACTCTGAAATAATTATAATTATTATACTATATGTTATGGTATTAGTGATCTAACATAGAACATAGACATCTAGTATACTTGTAGTATAAATATGCAGTCAGGCTGAATTTGTGCCGGAAGCAGGTTCTGCATCTACTATCCCACTGAATTTGCTATAGAAATATTGTCAGGAATCTTTACAGAAGTATGCACAATGTATTTCAAATCTTCTTTCTGGACATTACGCCAGCATTTGATACTGGCAATGACCTTTTCTTTGAAAATCAAAAATTTCTTTTTCCTTTGTTTCTATGATGAATTTCTTGGTTTCGTCCTTTCTAAATTGCCTGTCAACTTGTTAATGTTTTGTTGCCCTTGGCTTTCCCCTATTCTCAGTTTATATAACCTTCTAAATGGTTTTGGCCTCACTATTCCTTTGCCTAACACAGAACCACTCTTCTAAATTTTGCATGCATGAAATACCTCCTGCAATGTATTCTGGATTTCTGGCTTAATTTCCTTTGCACCAAGATGTTCCTTCTCCACGGTGTCCTGTCTTACTGAGCTGTAATTCAGTGCCTGCACTGCCCAGGGAAATAGTGATGCTGATACATTTTCCTTAGTTGATTTTTTCCATCTCTCTGTCCAATCTCAGTGTCTAATATTTTTTACCATAGAGGAGGCTCTCAGATAAGCTTGTTCCCTTTCATCCCCACTTCTGTTTCCCAAGGGAGGTCCTCATTACTGCAGCAGGTGACAACTGCAATGATGTTGCCCTCTGTCCACTTCCTTCCCTGTATCTGTCTTCACACTACCATAGAAAGCATTTTTGGCTGCTTGTCTTCACATCTTTTCTTCTGCTACAGCAAGAGTGATGCAGTGTAGACACTAACCATTCTCACAAATTTAAGAAAAAGAAAAGAAGATCCAGAGTCACTGAGTAACTTGTCTCAAATCACAGAACAAATCTTAAGTTCCTCATGTCCTGTTCCTGAGAGGATGCCTGTGCCCTTTGCACCCATACAAAGGTTTTCTGGCAAGTGTTGCATGTGCTCAGGCTTCTCTGATTGAGTAAGGCCTTCCTCCTGCTAGTACATTCCCAGCACAGATCCTCGCCTCTCCCCTTCAGTGCACTCAGGGTGCTTCTCCAGTGTCCTCCTTTCTACACATCTTCTAATATCATCATCGTGGTGCAGGTGCACCTTTTCTTGGATGCTGTTTCTTCTCAGTTCAACACCATTTGAGTCCTTATGACTTTAGCACTAATCCCACTTTTACTGTGATCATTTATTTATTTATTTATTTATTTATTTATTTATTTATTTATTGGCAGAACTGGGAATTGATCTCAGGCCCTTGCTCTTGCCAGGGAAGCACTTTTCCTACTGAGCCATTTTCCCCAGACCCATTTGTTTATTTTCTATGATGCTAAACTTTAATTTCCTAAATATTTTATGTGCCTAATCTTTGTTCTCTCCAGCATTGGACATGACATCTAGAATTGTTTAGGACTTAAGCTCTGGATTTATGTAGTTTTAATTTCAGTATTACTGAAAGCCAGAGAAAAAACATTGATTTTTCTTTTTTAGGAAATGAGAATTTGGACCCACATAATCACTCAGGTAGATTCTGTGACACTGTGTTTACAGTTTCTGTGTACTTATGCAAAGTGCTATTTATATTTTTGGAATGTGAACCCATTCTAGGCCCTGAAATATGGTACACTGGGCTGAAATTTTATTTCCTTAGTATATAAACGTATTGATTGCAATTTTACTGTGCTCTGTGTTCACAGTAGGAAAAGCAGGCAAAAATATAATATATACTTTGACAGCCTCATCTCATTATTGCAGTTAAGTTGTCAGTTGCAAAATCAGCTGATGGGTCTAGCCAATTAAGTGAGTCTAAGTGATGTTAGAGAGAAACAGATGAAAGAAAGAACCTGGATTTAGTAATTTTACTGAGTTAACTCATTGGCCATTAATTCATTTCTTTGGTCAGTTTAATCAAAATCATTTATGTATACAGACCTCACGGCATTACTCTATTTCATATAGTCATTGACAACCTTGAAAGACAAAAACTATTTAAATTTGAAGGAAGCATTTACAAAGAAATATCACATAGCTTATCATTTAGGCTGTCACAGTTAGCCACCTTGGATTAGAAAAGAGAGATGAAAAATTTTGGGCTATGTTAATGACTCATATTATTTGTTTTGACTGAAGTTCCCTTGTTATTGATGTATGTGGTACATTCAAATATAAAGTTCTAAAAATTAAATTTGATAAGCATTCCATTTGTAGTTTTTCCCAATCTGGGTAGCAGATTCCCTGATGGGAAGGTAAGACCCAATACTTCCAAGTATAAATATATAAAAAATAGTATAGTAATGTAAAGCATAGGAAGATTGAATCCATAATATATAATGGGAGTAATGTAATATATATTTATTGATTTATGAAAGCATTTCACTACATCCACATAGATTTTAGGAAGTCTTATGTAGCTGTATGAATAGTGCACAGTAAAATGTGCCTACAGTAAAAAAATGGGACTGGTAATAAATAACAGTAAAAAAGCAAAAGAGAAGAAGGAAAGCATTGTAGATATTAATTCTTGGCAGTGGGACCCCACATCCTTACACAAAGAAAATAAAAATTAATTCTTAATTCTTTTAGGAGTGGTAGAAAAAATAAAGTCATTACAACATCTGTAGTATAGACAAAAGTTTATAAGGAAAGATAATTCCTTCAGTGAACAATGCAATTTTTTTCTCTAAGGTTTTCCACACAGGGTAACACATTTCATAATCAACAACATACTTCAGCAAATGCAGTGTGGCATATTATGGAACTGTTTTTAATATACTATTCAATATAGTTTGATAGCCTCATTCCATAGTTAAAATCAATAGAAACACTTCAGTAGAAGTATCAATTTAATGTGCTCTCTCCATGAGATAGCTTTCTATATCTCACTTCACAAAATGATAGGTTTTAAAATAAAGACCATAAAATAAAATTCACTCACAACTCAAGCATATTAGGGAAATTAGGGTAAGACAAGCAGGAATAAAATATCTGTGTATCCATGTCCACACCAAAAAGATTTACATTCAATTTTTAAAACAACAAACTATATAAACACAACAAAGCAGATTCAGAAATAGAAACTAGGTTTGCTAAGTAATTTTCAAATTCTGTTTTTAAAAACTAAGATGCATGGGTATGCTATGTGCAAGACAGGATTTTGCATAAACATTGTTCATGTACTACAATTTTTGAGAGCTATTTAGAATTAATAACATCAAGATACTATTCCTTGCCAACTTCCTGAAGCCTAGATGTTGGGTATGATCAGTGAAACAGGGCCTTATGAATTATCAGATAGATTGGCAAGCGTGAAAGTAGCAGTCACCTGCAAAACTTGAGAAGAAAATTGTTTAAGAATCTGAGCAGAGGGGATTTCTACTTCAACTGCTCAAATTTTCCTTGGGATTTAATTTGGAGCCTTTTTAAAATGCATTTTGTTGTCTGAGTAGGGTCTCACTACTCAGCTCAGATTTGTAGTGACCTTCCTGTTTTCAGCCTCCCAGCACTGGGATTACAGGCACGCGCCACCATGCCCAGAATTCACGGCCAGCTCTGTGCACATGGGGATGGGGCCAGCATAGCATGTGGTGCAAAGGATCAAACCTGGTTCGTGCGCTCGCCTAAGCAAGCGCTTAGTCCACTGAACTATCTTGCCAGCAAAATTTGGGGCCTGTTAAGCATAATAAAAAAATACCCTATAAAGAAAAGAAAAAAAAAACACAATATAGTTGTGATAGACAATAATAGAAGGAATAGAAATCAGATAACTTTGCAAAACAGAACACAGATGGATTTGAAGTTATTAAAATTCAGTGAAAATTTACAATGCCATAATAATAAAAATAAAAGCATACACAGAGGAACAAGATTCCTAAGTCCAAATCTCAAGTCTGTTTCTTTCTCATTGTATGTCAGTGAATAGATTAGAAAACTTTTCTACCTGTGAAGTTAGAGTGCAATTAGGAGCTACTCACTGGTTCATTGTGATAACTGAGTGCAAGTGCTCTCCAGCTGCTATTCAGTATATCGTTTATATCACTACAAATATTATCCTAAAATATAAAGCATTGCTATAATTTCAACTATAAACTGAGCAATTACTACTCAAAATAAAATATTGTTATCTGGGTTTTTGTCCACACAATAGGTTGAGTAGAAAACAAATTAATGGACTGTCGTGCTGATTTTAGTTTTTTATGAGGGTATACTGACACACAAAAAAGGAGATTTTTAAAATAAGAGGGATTAACTGGATTGGAAATTAAGAACATCATTCCCATGTGGAAAAACTCAGCACATCTTTATCCAATCTTTGTCTCTTTTCATGGCATCTTCTCATCACTACTTTAGCCCCAAGTTTTATTCAAAGTGCAGTATAAAAGCTGCTACTCTTGCAAAGGTTAGGCCTGGATTTGCTGTAGAACTCCGCTGCCTTATTCTATTGGTCTGAACAATTCGCTAGTTCATTTCAGATTAAAACAGAAAGAGTATCAACCAGGCTTCGTGAAGGAGGTAAAGGCATGCACACTCCCCTAGGAAGAGAACTAACAGTGGCTCTCTTTGGAAAATCTCAATCACAAGTTTGTAAGATGAATCACATGTATATATGCATAATATAGTCAGTTTTTCAGTAACTTCTATGCTAGTGTAACTCCTAAAACATTTAAAAAATAAACCCAAAGTCAAAAACAGAATTGAGATATTTCTGAATCATGATTTACTTATAGGACTTAACAACATACTGAATTACAAAAATGAATTATCAATTATGACATCATAAATGCTTGAGTTGTGAACACAATTTTAGAATAATGATAAAAATCCATTCCCCACATGTGCAGTAGAAATCAACATATTAGAATGAGAAACAGCTCAATTTCCTCTAATTCCCCTGCCATACCCTTTTCAGTTAGTGGCTGAATATTTAAAGGAACTTAGAATGAAAATAGAGTAAGGCATAAAGCAAATTCATACACGTGTGGATAATTTTCCATAATCAGTAAAGCACAATAAAAAGATGAAAGGAGTAAGGAAAAGAAGGAGGAGGCAGAGGAGGGAAAATGAGAGAAAAGAAATTAGGAAGGAAGAAAAATATATAAAAATTATTATTGAAGTGTTTGTATCAACTATGAATCTGGTATTCTTGGATGCCCACATTTTGACAGAGATAATATTTATGTGAAAATATTAGTGCAGTGACCAAAGGTGACGAGCGCCTTCTGAAATTTCTAGGTAATCTGTCTGTGAAACACATTATCTTTCCACACTGGTCCAGGGAGGGAAAGAGAAAGTTTGGGTCATATCTGAATTTTTTATATAGCTTCTTATCCATACTCTCAGTCTCCTTTATGCAAGGTTAAATTTCTTAATTATAGTTATCTTTAGTTTTTCTAAGTATCCTTTTTAAAGATACATTTTTATTAAGAAGAAATGGTACTAAGATGCCAATACCTAGCCATTTCTTTATGTAATTCAGAATTTTGTGTTTATTTTTCTCCAGTGGACATGTACTCCCTGAAAGTTTAACGTTCCCTTTTAAAAAAAAAGAAAAAGAAAAACTTCTATCACAACATTCTCCATTGTTTTGATAGAAGTGTTTTAACAAGTCTTCTCCAGAGAAAACTAGTTCTTGCTTAGAAATACCATGCACTTTCCTATATAATTTATTAAATGTTCTGTAGTGTAACGGGTAATAGTCATTACCCACCTTTGGTTCAATATAGTACAAGTTACATTTATTTCTAATAACTTGCATGTTCCAAAAGGATGAGGGATTTTGGCACTTGTTTCTACCTACTTGGAAATATTTTTGTATTTTTATTACTCTCTGAGGGTGTGTGGAGCCAGATGTAGGGTTAAAGGATAAATTAGAGCAATTTCCCTTATGAAGAGGCAATTTCATTCCTTGGTTGTCCCTTTACACTATGTCACCTCCTCCTAAATTATTTTTCCGTTTCTCTTCAACTTAAGGAAATAAACAATGATAGTGGCTGCTTACATTGTTGAAAACCATTTAATTCAATCTTCCGTTCTCCTATCTACCCTTTTAACTCTTACACTGTATCATACAGGAAGCAATGAAGTAAAATAGACTCACTTGACTGTTAATTTACTGTGCAATGAGAGGATAGAAATGATGCTCCTGCCCCAGGAATGTCATTTTAAACTAAAATAATGACACGTGTACTTTGGGTGCAACTTAGCCTCTCAGATGAATTCAAAAGAGCACGGATTTCCCTAAGAATCTTTGTTCAGAGAGCTTCAAGACTTGGTAGCTAGTCTATCTAAAATGAGTTATAAATTATTTTTGAAAAAAATTACAAAAACAAACTTTGTAGGAAAAATGAAAAGTAGCAGCTCACAAGATAACCAAAACTGATATGTATTTGCTACAGGCTTTCACTACGCAGCTCCGACCCACACTGATCCTCCTGTTTTAAGCCTCCCCAGTGCTGGGATTACAGGTGTGCACCACCAGGTCAGGTCTGAGTTCCCAGCTCAGCAAACCCAGGGGCGGGGCCAGTGCGGCATGTGGTGTCAGGGATTGAATCCCATTCCCTGCGCTTGCTTAAGCAGGTGCTTCGTCTGCACAGCTACCTTGCTGGTCTTTCTTATGATATTTTCCCCCTAAAATGTGCCAGCATCCAAGCAAGGTGCCTGGCCAGGCAATGTTTCTAAGCCCCATGAAGATCTAAGGCAGCGCATATTCCTTTCAAAGATAGTTCTGGGTGCTTGAGCTAGACATTTCAGTTGTAAAATTGGCAAGAGGCATTATAATGACTTCAAAAGAGAAAAAGAAACAATTTCGAATTACAAGTTTTCCAAGGTAAATATTCTAAGAATAGAAGAATCAAGGCAGTGAGACAGGAAGAAGCTGTCCTCTCTTGAATTAGTCAAGTTGAAAGAAACCCTAAAGTCATAGCCTATAACAACTCTCAGGAGTTTCTACTGTAAACAATTGTCAGGATATGATTTTTAGTTTTATTTTTATGATGCCAAAAATATGCATACACGTTTTACATTTAAGTATAGTTTAAAAGTGTTCAACACGTTGTTATGCAATAGGTCTCCAGAGTTATTCCTCTCACAAAAATGATAGGTTAGACTCCTTACACAGTTCTTCCTTCTTTGTCTGTCCTCACCTGATGTTATCATTTACATTTATTTTGTTTTGCTGTTCCTTAATAACAATGCAAATCCCATTATGGCAAAGGGTATTGCCTGTCTTGGGCTTCCAGGCCTAGAAGTAGTAGCTTTTACTAACTCATTGAATTATTATTATTATTATTATTATTATTATTATTATTGTGAAAAGAAGAAAAGCAATAAAATAGAATTTCAAAACAAGATTCTAGAGGGGCCAGCCAGATAGCTGGGCAGTCTAAGTGCCTGTCTAGCCAAAATCAAAGACCCAAGTTCAGTCCCCAGTACCACATGCCTCGCCGCCCAGGGTGCGGTGAGCCTGCCTGTGAGACCAGGCATGGGCACACGCCTGTAACGCCAGCCCTGGGGAGGCTGGGCCAGGAGGATCACTGTGAATCTGAGCTGTGTAGCGAGACCATGTACCAAATACATAAATAAGATTTTAAAACAATTGAAATAAAACAACAAGATAATAGGAAAATAACAATAATACACTGCCTGTTGTTATCTTCAGAGCAGTTATTCAGGTCATAAGATATAGTCATGAGGTACTGTTTTCCAAACAACATTTGAAAAGAAAACTGTTTTTCAATGAGCTAAGAGAAATTAACAGTGTATCTATCTTAGCCATCTTGTTTATTCATATGTATATATTTTTCTTTTCCTTTCCTTCCTTTCCCTGCTCCATCACTGTTTCCCTTTTCTTTTAAACAGTTCATTCCCAATTCACAATATCTACTGCACATATTGGGTCATATTTATTTGTTCAGCTTATCACACTAGTGAGACAATAACAGTTTAATACGTGTGAGTCTGATTTATTTCACGTATGAGTATAGTCTAGAGTTGCATCCATTTACCTATAAAACCCCCGAGTTTATCTATCTTATGGCAAGGAGTACTGTATTATATATAAAAACATCATTTTTATCCATTTCTCAGATGATGGGCCTTTGGGTTGCTTCCAAAATTTAGCTATTGCAAATTATGCTACTATAGACATGGGTACACATATATCGTGGCTATATGATGTTTTAAATTGGGGAAATGGGTGGTAGAGGGGTACTATTTGAAGAATTTTTTTCATTTTAAAGAAAATAAAAGCTTTTTAAAACCAATTAAAATGATATAGACTCAAAAAAGATGGTAGGAATTCAACAATGGTTATTATATTGTTATTGTTATTCTGATGTTTTTAATTCTTCAGGGAAGATACCTTGGAGGGGAAAAGTTGATGCAAATGGAATCTCTAATGCTAGTTTACTGAGGAATCTCCACACTGATTTCTACTGTGGTTGGACCAGTCCACACTCCCACCAGCAGTGGAGAAGAGCTGCTTTCTCCCCAACAACCATTCCAAGAATTGGTTATTGGTTGATTTCTTGATGATAGCCATTCTTTTTGGAGTGAGGAGGAATCTCAGTGTTGGTTTCATTTGCACATCTTGGATGACCAATGATGTTGAACAGTTCTTCATATAATTTTTGCTACTTATACTTTTTCATCTGAGAAATTTATGTGTATCACCGATGTAAATTTCTGGTTTGAGCCTTTGACTTCTGGGGCTCTTATTTTTTTAAAAATTCTTTATGTGTTATAGATATATAAGTCCTTTGTCAGAGGGACAAAGGAAGATAAAGCCAAAAGCAGATCTCTGATTTCTTTAAGAAATCTCTTTCTCTCTCTCTCTCTTGCTCTCTCTCTCTCTCTTCTTTGTTTGGTTTTGCTTAGGTTTGGTTTCTGAGACAGGGTCTCAGTGTATAGTTTAGGCTGTTCTTAACTCACTATGTAGCCCAGGCAAGCTTGAAGTCACAGTGATCTTCTTGCTTTAGCCTCTCAAGTGTTTACTGGGAAGTCTCTTCAAGAGAAGTGATCTCAGAAATTCTAATAGCAAGTTTCAGTGAGATTCCAATAAGAGGAATCTGGAGTTACTCAAATTAGAGTTTTGTTTGGGACCAAAGAAAATCTAAGCAATTGAAAATGTAATGTTTACACTTGCTATACTAAAAAAAAATCTGAACTACGTCCTGAGGCCACTTGTTTAAAATATCTATATCTAGAGTCATATAATGCAGATACAATTCTCAAAGGTGATCCTGAGACCCTGCAACACTTGTAGTCATGAAGGAAAAATGGAATTATTTTTGGTACTCTACTTTCTTTTGCAGAAAATTGTATGAATTGCATTTTATTTTTTGAATTACATTTTAGAACTATGTTTCTCTAAGAATCGAAGAATAAAACTGAATTATAACATTTTATTGTGTGTTGTCACAATCTTTTTAAAGAAAAATAGTAAATCTAGTGTGTATCTTTTAAAGGTACAAGTTGAATTAGTCTCTGGTTCTGCAATAGCAAGTAGAAACATCAACACAACATCCAGGATTTAGAGGTAGATTTATTTCCATCAATGGACACCAGTCAAGATCGTTCCAACCCTGATCTCTGCTGGTCTAGGGATTATATGGGATAAGCTAGCAGGAAGTACAGAGGCAGGGTGGCTTGTCAGTGAGGCATTGGCTTACCCAGTATGCATCACAGTGACGGGCTATGCACCACAGTGACCAGCCATTTCTAAGAGACAGATGCAACCAGAACCAGAACAGGAACTGTCACTAAAACCTGAAGTGTGGTGGGGATGGGGGAGGGTACTTTCTGTCACAGTTCTATTTTATATCACTTGCACCTTTTTTGAAAATGCCTTCCCTTTCTGTTGTAAGTCTGTTTCAATGGTAGAATTCCATGTCTTCTCTTAGGAAACCAGCCCCTCATTAGAGACTGCTGAGACCATTATAAATTAATAAGTCAGGAAGGCTTAGTTGCACTGGAAGACAGGGAAGGAAGTATAGTCTTAGACCTGAGTAGAGTGTTTTTAATCTTTTGCTATAGTAATTACTATGTAGGAGGACTAATTTCTTCATTCTTAAATTAAACCTTAGGCATTTTTGTTTCTCTCCTAATAAAAGGTCAACTCTTTCTATCCAGAATTAAATTATTTGGCCAAGGGAAGAAATTTGTGATCTTAAAATGCAATGCTTTAAGCTTCTTTAGTAACTTTGTAGAGTCATTTTGTCTTTTACCCTGCATACACACAACTCTGTCCTCATTTTTAAGCCATATGCATTTTCCAAGGGCCCTGGAAATCCCATTTTTGGTGCAGAGTAAAATGATTTGATACAAACCATAGAATTTTCATATACTTATAATATTGCTGGTCAAGTGGCTTAATCTTCTCAGTCTTTAGTTTCTTTACATGTGAAAAGGATAGGAAGTATAATAAAAGAGTTGTAGAGGCTAGTAAGATAACATGTATGAATATTGGTTATAAATTGTAAAACACAACTGAAGTATAAAAACTAATGTAATTTATTTACTAACTGTGAAGTTATTTTCTTAAAGGTTACATATTCTGCCAGTAAGTCTTGCACAGTGAAATTTTTCTATCTAAATTTGATTCCTTCAGAGGCTTAAAGTACAGTTTTCAAAGCCTATTCCAATGGCAACAACTTTTTTTTTATTAGAAAGTGGAAAAATCTAGACTAAGAACATAAATACTTCAGATTTTTAAATTGGTTTCTCCTCATTCATTTGACTTATGTTAACTGTGTGAATGGCTTCCTGCAAATTCCTGAATATCTTTCTTTCTCTTGGAACTGCTATCTCAGAAGTTAGACATACTTCTCTCATTTATTTTTATCCATTCCTATGTCCAAGTGAGTGTGTGTGTGTGTGTGTGTGTGTGTGTGTGTGTATGTGTGTGTGTGTGTGTGTTTGTGAAGGGCAGAATATCTTATGGAAATTATGGATTCAGAGGGTGATTCCTTAAAGGAAAAAACAGAGCATCAAAGACCAGCTTCACATGCACGAGGGCTCTGCCTTTATTGTCACAATTCAAACACTCATTTTTCCTGGAGTTAAAGTCATTGTAATTCAGATTTTTGCTATTTTTATTTCTTAGGACCTTCAGTTCATAAATAATTGTAAACACAGATGAAAAGGTCATGCCTCACAAAATATTTCTCAGACAAATGTTCTTACAATCTCCCATTTCTTACCTGACAGAAACCAAAACATTTTCAGCTTGCCCATTTCGATAATGTGTGTTGTCCTTTTGCCAACATTAACATCTATATTCCTTCTTTTATAAGATCAGTGACTAAAACTGAGCTACTGGAGACAAGGGGAAACATCTTTTTTTCTCGGCAGAGAAAAGTCAATCAATAATCATACCTCAATGGCCTCTTTTAGTTGCCTAGGAATATGCCAGAGGTGAGATATTTGCTGCCTGCAATTTAAACCTGGGTAGTAGAAGATCATGCTATTAATGAGTAATTGTATGTTCCTGTAAAGAATTGTTACTAAGTGTACATCCTGAGGCCCTGATTTGAAGGACATGGACTTGAGGATTGTCTCATGTCAAGGGAAGCCCTGGACAGAGGGCCTGAATGCAAATACACGTTTCTCTTTATTTGCTACACATCTGGCAGTGGGCAGTCTGTCATGCATTTGCTATGTCCAGACCTAATGATCTGGGAGGATCTCAAAGTCTAATCTGACACAATGGCTATGTAAATGTCATATGGGTCTCTTGTACCTTTGCCTGAGGGCTCCTTGATGGGGCACATTTCAAAAACGATAAAGGTTAAAGTATCCAGTGAAGGATTTATGCCATGCTGTCTACTGGCTATGATTTAGTTTTGTAGCAGACATTTCATTTTAAATTTAGGAATTAATCATTTAGCAGAGCTAGCTTTATTGGGTACTTCAGAATATGTAAGAAAGAATCACGATGAGCTTTCTGTACATCATTGATTTTGTGAAATGAAAATAATAAATTCTTATGTATTTTGTCTCTTTTATATAATTCTAGTAAAGAGATAATAAATATACATTAATCAAATCCTGCTTTTGCTTTAGAATGGCTTTAAGGTTTATAATCAAATAGCATTGCCAATTAATCATTAATATTATCCAACAGTACAAAATTCTAATTCTAGAAATCAAATATAAAGTTTCTCTATTCAATACTTAAATAATGTATGGACATTCTAATTTTGATGGAGGATTGTATGCACCCAAGGAGTGATTAGTATCTGAAAACCAATATGCAGAATCATACCAGGTCTGAAGTTATTTTTACCTGACACAAATAAAATACCTAAAATCATTTAAGATATGATCATTCATTAAAGTTATTCTTTCATCCTTTAAATTTATTGTTGTCATGCCTGCCACATTAAAATTATGAGAATTTTTAAATAATACCAATATGTGAAGCCCATCTCCTTTCTTTTTAGGTAGGAAGTTATTTTAGTAGTTAGGAGAAAGCAGTAACAATGCTCACGTCGGGCAATACACAGTGCAAGCCAATTTATTTATTTATTATTTTGGCGGAACCGGGGATTGAACTCAGGCCCTTGCGCTTGCCAGGGAAGCACTTATTCCACTGAGCTATCCCCCCTGCCCAAGCCAATTTAAAGGGCAAACAAACATAAGAAAGAAAGATGTAAAAAATTAAGAAGTGCTTTTTCTATATATTTATTTATTTATTGGCACATGGTCTCCCTATGTAGCTCAGACTCATTGTGATCCTCCTGTCTTGACCTCCCTAGTCCTGGGATTACAGGTGTGCACTACTATGCTCAGTTTTGGGTTTGTCTCTCTGGGATTAAACTTGCCAGGCAGGTGCTACAACCACCAAGCTACCTCCCCACCCCCAACTATGATGAACATAACTTCACAAATGCAGTTAGTGAAGCAAGGGTTCCTGTACTCAGCACAAAAGTTGTTTGAAGTGAATTAAGAGCCAACCAAGCTCATTAATATTGGGAATTACTGAAAGATCTGAAATGTATATGTCTACACATAATATGAAGTTATGCTAGGAAGAGCTGTTTGATTTGTGTAAAAATATATACTATGCTATCCAAGTCTATGTAATGGAATAGCCACTAGTAGGGGTGTCTGAGAGTTGGAACTTTTAATTACAGACAATAGAGATCTCACAGCTATTCAAAACTCCAGAAAATGAGAGAAGGAAACTGCCAAGTGCCATCCTAAAATACCCTCTCATCAAAGCAATAACTCAAGGTGAACAACCATCTTGACTGATGGCTTTAATTTATAGTCTACTAACTTCATGCTTTTGACTAGTTTTTGTCCATATTTCCCACCTTTTGCCCTTGGTAAAGTGCTCTTTTCACTCCGTCCCTGGGATTTGTTTGTTGTCTACATTTCTAATAATGTCTGAGTTGTTTTTGTGAGCAGACTTTGAAATAGGTTCCAATATATTTTATAGTCTTCCCTCATTTATCTTTGTCTAGTTTTATTCAAATTGTTGTTGTTTCATTTCATACCCTAGCTATTTTTCACATGTACATTCATTTTCTATTTTATTTATGTTTTGTGTTTGGTTTTTCAATATGGATAGCTATCTTCAATATGAAACATTGCAGACAAACAAAAAAAGTGAAAAATATAATTTAGAAGGCATGCTTGCATCTACTGCCAAGGGTAAATAAGAACATCTAAATGAAGTTGGGCCACAATTCCTCAGTTGCTTGCCTTTCTTATAGCAAAGAGCATATATTTAACATTTATATAAATGGAATCTTACTGTATTCATAGTACTATAGCTTGTTAGTGTTGTTTGTGCAAGTTTATAAGATTCAGATATTTTAACTAACTCTTTTAGTTAAAATATTTTCAGGTATCTTAACTAATGGAACTCTTTTCGTATGGTGTAGAGACCTAATAGTATTTTATGAGCGTATTTGGGAATTGACTGATAATAAGGGAGAGACACTGGACACCTTATGACATGTTGTACACATTAGTGGTTGTAGGGAATGGTATACCCATTGGCAAACAATGAGAAATTCTATTACTGCTTATATTTCCCAGCACATTGTACTGTCAATTTTCTGAACTTCTATGTGAAAAAAAAACCCCATACATTTACATGGCATCTATTTACATTTCTTTGAGTCTCAGTGAGGGTAAGCAATTATGAGGATGGGTATCAATGAGGTTTAACTGTACTTGTTGACTGATTAGTTTTCTTCTTACATAAATTATACAGGCATGTTCACTTATTTTCCAGCCTGTTGGTCATTTACTTAGTCATCTATACGAGTTCTTCAGATTGTACAGATCTTTTGTCATTAAGTCGTTTGTAATGGTTTCCCTGAAGTTGCCTAATTTTTTGAAGTTAAAGCTTTATAATGTAATCACATTTATAAACATTTCTCTTTCTGATTTCTTCTATGAAAAACTGTTAAATAAGGCCACATGGATCATGTATAGGGCATATATGCCTGCATATTGGTCTGTTGATAATGCTGATTCTTGGATCAAAGGCCTTGCACATATTAGACAAATACTTATAAACAGAGATATAAGCCTAGAGTCCCAATGTTTTGTCTTCTACATTATTATAAATTAAGGTATTTGTCTTTTAATGAAATGATTTTTCTGAATAGTATGAAAGAATGATATGTATCTGCAAAGTTTTCTTTGAATTTTAAACTTCAGTAACCCAGAAGATGACTTTATTTGGAGGCAGAGTCTTTGCAGAAGTAATCATGTTTTGCAAGAGGTCACTAAACACAACATGAAAGATTTCTTTGCTAAAAGGAGAATGTGATTATAAATATAGTGCATAGGGTGAGTACCATATGAAGTTGAAGTCAGAGGTCAAGGTGATGCTTCTGTAGGAAAGACCACTAAAGATTGCCAGGAACATTCTGGAATTAGTCAAGGAACCAGAAACAATTGTCTCTCACAGGCTCAGAAGGAGCCAATGCAGCACCACCTTGCTCTTGGAGGTTTAACTTCAAGGAAGTGAGACAGTAACTTGTAGAGTTTGTGAGACTTTGTTGCTGACATCCTTGCAAAAGAATGGAGAATTTATTTACAGTATTACTTTCCAAAATATCTAGCTGATTGCTCCTGCATCACTTTTAAATACAGGATGTTTTCTTCCCTTAATTGAATTACTTTATTTCTGTGAAATAGTACACTTTCACATATGTGCATCCACATGACCTCCATTCTTTGGAGATGTAGCTCAATATAACCTTGTGCTAATTTACTGTAGATTAATCTTTACAACATTTTATATTGGGAGATCCTTCTCCTTACTAGTATACTTTGGGAGTTATTTTTACCACAGTTCGTAAAGTTCACCTTAACTGATGCAAGTACATATTAACTTGTAATTGGAGAAAAACACAATTTTTACAATATCAATGATACTTTGTGTTTATTTTTATTTCTTTTAATATTTAATATTTGTTCTCATTTCCTCTGTAAATATCTAAAGTAGCTTTTCACGCTTTCTTCCTCTTCTTTTTCTTTTTCTAGTACACACTATTCACACCTATATTTCAAGTTTGGAATTGCATATATGCAAGCAGAAATAGAAATGAAGAATGCATAGTCTTTGAAAATTATGACAACATCCCTGCTACCAATACATTTCTAAATATAAAGCTGACTACTGTATTTGTTAACGTCTATGTAGTGAGAGAAGTTCATTTATGAAACAGATTAAATTCAGTCCTTAGATATGAATGACAGTTTCCCTACCCCCTTTCTAAATTTCTTAGTTGTTTGGGATCCTTAGGCTGTACAAAGCTTTGAACAATTGTTCACCACGGTGCCGGCGTCTCCAGAAGTCCGGTTAGGCCTGAGCTGGGAAGGCCTTCAGGTCGTCCACATCCCAGGCAGGAGCACTTGACTGGTCAGAACTGCTGCTGCAGTTCGGACTCCCCCACTCTGTGCCCATGCCCACTCATCCCTCCGCCTCCCCACTGGGGGCATCTGAGGTCTCCAGAGTTGATGTCCAGCTGAGACATAATATCGTTTGCAGGCTTCTGGAAGTGATGGTCCATCACGGAGTCTTCAGTGCAAGCCTCTTCACTCTTTGATATATGAAGAACAAATGCCTCCTTCCACTGCCCATCAGTACCGTCGTTTGGTTTCCAGATATTAAATCCTACTTCTTCCCGGTCTTTATTTTGGATAGCCTTCCACTCATCCAAAGTCATCTCTTTTGGACCCTCTTCCTTATTCTACTCAACTTCATTCTCTTTCTTTTCAGTGTCTGCCATGGGGCACTCTCCACCTTCGTGTGTTTCCTCAGTCACATTTGATTAATCCAAATCAGTTAATTCCTCTTTGACAGGTCCCCAGTTGTGAGGCCGCTGCCTCCTCGTTTGTCCTTTTGCTTCAGGCCACATCTATGGCTCCCCCTCTATCAAATTCACGTTTGCCAAGAGCATCAGACCTACCTCCTCTGCACCTGGCACGGCCAGCCACCTTGCCCCCTTCCAAGGCCACCATGTCCTCAAAGGCGGCCAGTAATGGGTCTATCAACTGAAAATT
>PVKA01004216.1:43843-101342 GCA_004027165.1 Ctenomys sociabilis
GCACGCCTACGGTGGCAGCAGTGGGGTCTTGCATCCTCCTGGGCTCCTCGCGCAGCTCCTTGCCCCAGCTGGGTGCAGTTGGCTTGAGCCGGGGCCTGAGCTGCTCTTGGCCCCTGGTCCCCAGCGCAGCCACTGGTGGCTTCTTTTTTCTTGTTCTCTGCTGCTTAGCACCTCGGAGGGGTCCGATTTGTTGTCAAATACCTAAACAGGTTGGTGAGCACGCAGCCCAAGCCTTCCTGCAGGGGACCATGCACTGTGGTAGCTCGGCGGTGCGGTCCTCCACGGATTGCAGCGGGCCACGCCAGGTCAAGAGCGTTTCAGCTCTTCCCACAAGATCTCACTGCTTTATTCTTAGATAGGTTCCTTTTTTTTTTTTTTTTTTTCCACTGTAAGGGCTATTTAGTTATTAATATGTATTCTTCCTTGTAAGAAAATACAGTTGTTTCCTACACATTAAAAACAATGGTACTGTTGAAATACCTTGCAAAATCTAATAATGCTTCTAATTTCTCATGTTTCTTTTGACTTTTGCCTACTTCTTGTTAAACTGTCCTCATATATCTTGTCTGGTAATAATCATCAATTTTATTAAACATTGTAATAAATACAAATTGTCTACATTCCAACCATTTATATTAAATTGACATTATTTTGCCTTTCAGTTTTTACAGATTATGCATCCCCATAGCTTTCACCAACCGGCATTTTTCCTAGAAGAATCTTCACCAGTTCATTAAGTAAAATCTCCACGTTTCACTCAACAGGATACTACAGTCCTCTTTTGCTTCTCTGACTAAGGAAATCCATACTCTTATTTTCTCTGATTCAAGACCTCCCTTCAGCCTTCCATTTAAGCCTAATATTTGTGACAGAGATCTTCCCATCACTGTGACAAAATACTGAAAGAATAAAAGCAATTTTAAAGAGGAGGAGTCTACTTGAGCTCATGGATGCAGGAACTTTTAAAGCCATGGTTATATAGCGCCTTTGCTTCTGCATTCTGGTGAGGCCACGCTTCCTAACAAGGAGCTGGTTGTAGCAGAAAGCAGCTTGTTTCCTGGGGGACAGGGAAAGGGAGGGAACTGTGTAACAGATGTAACTTCTAAATTCTGAGTTTGCTCCCCATCATGACCCATTCGCTACAATTAAATTCCACATTCTAACTTTCTATCTTCTCCCAAGAATGCTTTCAAATCATGAATCTATCAACGGATTAATCCACTTGTGTGTTAGTCCACAGAGTCTTGTGATCCCTTCACCTCTGAATTCATTAGGTTTCAGAGTGACATTTGGGCTCAATAGCAAAACTGCTTACTTTTCATATTTTGCAGGTCTCCACTGGAATACAACACTTTGGAGAAAGAAATTACAAACATCACATGTATTCAACGTTGATAGTTCACTGAAAATTGGAAAAAGGGATAAATAATTGCACCACGTTAAAAATGTAGTTTCTTTACTCCATGATCAAATTTGTTATATATAAAGTTATATACAGTATAACTTTACCTACAGGAATGTATATGATACTTACATAGCTTATGTAAAATATATCCCAAATACATTCTTCAGTTCACATTAATATTAATTTATTCTACATATTGACTCTTTGTCAAACAAAAGTTTGAAGAAATTATACTCCTCCTGGAAGATCTCAGCTGGATTTCAACTATTTATTTCTATTCATTTCTGAAAGGATTTATACAGAAAGTTTCTTTCTTTTAAAACAATCACCCACAGCCATGCTGAACAAGAGAAGAAATGAATTATACTGAAAATTTGAGCAGTAATTGTAATTTTTAACCAAATGATAAATGTTTATTATTTAAAATACAATTAAAAAGTTAAAGTTCTTAGTTCCTGCTTTGCACAGCAATATACCCCATGATACAAATTTAATTTATAATAATTTCTGTAATACATAAATTATATGGTATAGTATAAGTGACAAGTACATGTTACAAAATGGGCTGAAATCTTAACAAAAATTCCTTAATGCATGGCCATTATTTTAGAGTACAACAATATTGTGAAGTAGTTACACTGGCAGTTGCACTGAAAATGAATAATAATGCATTGGAATCTCAATTATTTTCAAAAAATGAACCAAAAAATTGTATAAATGACCATCCATAGGTACTTGTGTTATTTGAAGGTAGGATAGAGAGGGAGGGATAGGGCCAGAGAAATTGGAAAGAGTCTGTGCTAATAAGTATATATGTGTGTGCTAAGCAATCTCATCATTTGACAAGTGGAGGTCTGAAATATCATTAGTTTCTATTTATTATTTTGTTGACTTGTTTTCTCGTAAAATGTCATTGCCCATTGGAAATGCTGAATCAACTGCACGATGATGCTTCTGCAGGTTAGCTAGGTTAAATCATAGAATCTGTTAATGAAAGAATTACTTGAAAGAACATCTAGTCACTCCTAAGTTTCTCAGAAGCAAAATTTGTTTTAAATCATTGCATACAGATGGCTTTTCATTCTGTATGTGGCTAACACTCTGTCCATTATTCAAACCCTTTCCCTATTACCAAAACCTTGACTTTGAGCAAGACTACCAAGATGACAAATGAAATCTTCAATACCTTGTGGTAGTGGAGGACATAACCACAGCCAACATTCTTGTCTCGAAAAGAAGATTAAAAGACTTATCTTAATCATTGACCATCACATCTATGAGCCTTTAAACAATAACTAATTGCTCCCAAATAGCTTTGTGTATTAAGACAAAACAAAAATAATCTAAATTTTAAATCATTATAATCTGGGTTGTTATTCTTTCTAATATATTTTCAGCTTTAAAGCTGTTATTAAATATTCCAAAATCAATAAATTTATAAAACTGTACTAAATGTAAATTATTAGCAAAGTTTTTTCAATTCAATTTCCAAATGCATTTTATTACACATGCCAAACAAAAATAATCATGGTCACTTGGAAGCCTTCTCTCCTTTACTTATACCCACTTTGGTTATGAGGACTGCCATGCATTGTGCCGTTGAATTGAAGGTTTAGAGGTATAACTGCAACTCCTCTGCATAGAGACTGAAGTACACTCTTTTACAGTAGCTCATTTAGTCCTCCTAACAACCTGCTAAGTCAGGTGTCAATATTGGTTAATGTAGATCCAAAATAAGGAGGTGTTAAATATCTTTCCAAGTTCATACAGCTATTTTGTAACTGACGTGTAATTTAGACAATCTAATAACAGAACCGACATCCTGTAAATCTGTGCTTCTCCTGCACTCACTCTTTATGTTCAAGTTCAATAGTTTATGGAACTTTTCAAAGCTGATTGCTTTATTGCAGTGCCTTCTACCTCTGCCTGCTTTTCTTGTTTCTTTTGAGCATCACTGTGTCCCCCCTTACAATGAGTGTAAATGGATTTTAAAATACCGCCTCTCTGTGTCACCTTCACACCACGCAGACTATTTCCTGAAATGCAAATCAAATCCCATCACCCTTTCTCAGCCCATCCAGTTGTTAATTTCTAATTAACTAGTCATTCTGGTTTTGTAAATGAAAAATAAAATATTAGACTTGCCTGTCAGTTAAATACCAGGCCAAAGATCTAATAACTAACTACTTTAATGATTAGCTAAGCTTTTTAATTATACATTTAAAAATAGAATGGCAGTAATTCTTTTCTACACAACATAATTAGTGTAAGATGGAATCTTCTTGGGCAGAACCAACAAATGGAAGCACAAGGACAAGATTCAGTGAACAAACTCATTTAATTTCATTTTCATAGTGTTTTAAAAAAGAAACATAACTTACAAGTCTAGAAATAGTGGTCTTATATGCCTTCAAGAAAATGGTTGACAGAAACTGCCCACCTAGTAATTCTCAAGTCCTGAAATGCCCTTTGTACTTGTACTTATATCACTCATATTATATATGTAGATAAATAAATAAATATATATATATATATATATATAGACAATAATAAAGTAGTGCAATTTTAAATGCATATGAAGATACTTTAGACTCCACAAAGAAACTATGGCTAATTAATCTCACTATTATTTTCTTAAGAACCCCAGTGTTGTGTTCTCACTGTTTTACAAAATCAAATCTTCCTTATATGATTATGAACTAATACTTCAATAAATTAATGACTCTGTACTAATACATGTATCATAACTAGTTTATTCATAAAAATCTTAGAACAAATTATATAAGTTGATTTCATAATTAAGATCTTTAATAGTACCCTAGAACAAACATTTGTGTGCTGACGCATACAATATGTTGTGAAAGCTCATTATTGATCAATAGATTCCAGTTGAGTCAGGGCTTAACAATCAGTTTACTCCAGCCCAGAGCAATATATCTGCCTCTTCATTCAAACAAAACAATTCATAATACATTAAAAATGAAAGAGAGTATTCATATGGGAAAACAAAAGGGAAAGAAAACTCACTGAATTTCTATCAGATACAGTGCTCTCTCTAAATCATTGATTTTTATGATTTTGTGAAGTAGGTATTATGACTTTTTTTTTTTTTTTTTGCAGAACTGGGAATTGAACTCAGGCCTTGGCTCTTGCAGGGAAGCACTTATTCCACTGAGCCATCTCCCTGGCCCCAAATGTTTTCTCTGTCTGTCTGTCTGTCTGTCTGTCTGTCTGTCTGTCTGTCTGTCTGTCTGTCTCTGTCTCTGTCTCTCTCTCTCTCTTTTGTATTTTAGGGAAGGATCTACATGGTGTTCAGGGTCTCACTACTAGATGGGACTCAGTGATCCACCTGTTCACAGCCTCCCAAAAGCTAGGATTACAGGCGCACACCACCATGCCCACTCTTAATTACTGTCTCAGCATGCACCAGAGTCAGGGCCAACACGGCAGTCCCAGGCATTGAACCCCTGGCCCCTGTGCCTACTTTTAGGCACTTTAATCCACTGAGCTATTTGGCCAGCAGGTATAATAACAATTTGATACATAAGTAACTGTGATTACAGTTAGTCAGCAGCAATATACTTACAAACAAACCATTTATGAAGGAGAAGAGTAATCTGATATGCAAAAAATGTATATAATATTATTGATTGGTTTTTAAAAGACATCTATTGTGCATATGAAGGCAGTAAGTTAGAATTTTTAAATAGTCAAGTTATATAATTTTATGGCCACAGATTTTTAAATCTAGCTAGAGTGATAGAGTGAATGGATAAGATTTTTCATACAATTATAACTATCTGAGCAATTCACCACAGTATGTTTCTTAATATGCCATAGCTTCACAGTACTCTTAGAGCCAAGTAAAAATTGATCCATGTGGATCCAACTCTAATCACAATATTTCAGGAAGAAAAAAAATTCTGGGCTGCTTGATTTCTAGAATTTAGAAAACATATTGAGCTATAAAGCTGCCTTTGAAATCTCCGAAAGAAAAAAAAAAATCATTGGGAGCCAAATCAGATAAGCGGCCCGGTTTATGCTCAGTTGAGTGATACAAGTTGCTTTGCCAATTTGCTAAATCTTAACATATTTGCTAAGTTGAGCCCACATATTTTTTCCTCCTCCAGTTCTCTTTTCCTCTGCCACTTTGTCCTTCTCTGTGTTGTGTCTGATTATCATGAAATGAGCATACCACAGCGCCTTGCTATTTCTTAAAAATGTAAATGCAGAAAATAAAATCTTTGTTGAATGTCAGACTGAGGCTGTTTTCAAACATTTACAAAATACTGGGCTCATTTTCATGTGAAGTCGTGGAAATTGAGGGCATTAGATCACAAAATGAAATGTCCTCCCAGGCTATTCCTGCACAGAGGACCACTGACAAATTTTATGGCCTCGGATCCAGAAATAAACAGCGTTCGGTGAGTGTTTGTACAGTCAGGCCATTAAGTGCAATGATTTGTATTTCCTCAGGAGATCCCTTAAACTACAGTGCCTTGTGTTTGCAGCAGCTTGGCAGGAGTTATATTTTGTTTTAATCCTGCAGTTCACTGGCCAATAAAGTATGTGCAGGGACAATACTTCTGCAGTAAGCACGAAAGAACAGAGGTGTGACTGTAGGGCTTTGCAGAGTCTCTGGGAGATCAGTTATGTGTGTGAAGCACATTAGATGCCCATCTACTTTGTTGAGTTAAAGCACCTTTCTTCATGGATGAGGATCTTTCTTGATTCGTTTTCTGTTGCTCCTAATACCATACCCAAGTTTGAGTGAATTGTAAAGAAAAGAGGGGTCCTTTAGCTCATGATTTTGGGTCAAGTTCTAATGGATACATCTGGCCTTTTTGCTGTCAGAATTTTGACGCAGCACAAATAATCACATGGTAAAAGACAGAGAGTGCAAGAGAGACCCAGTCAAACTGGCTTCTAGAGGAGGTCCTCTTGAAGCAGCCCAGTGAGCTGTTAAGACATTAACCTATTAGTCACAGGAATGAATTAATCAATTCTTGAGAGCGGAGTCCTAGTCACCTATTAAAGGCCCATCTTGTTCCACTGTTAACGCACCATTACAGTAATTTAAGTATGAATTTAAGAGGAGAAAAACCACATTCAAACCTAGAATGTGTTTATCTTTTCCGGTCACCAATCTGTACTCTAGGAGTCCTTACAACAATGGCAGGGCCTGCCAAATAGCTCAGTTGATTAAAGAGCCTGCAAGCAGGTGCAGAGCCCAGGGGTTGAATCCCCAGGCCTGTTATGCTAGCTCCGCCCCCATGGCACACTGAGAAGGCAATTGAGACTGGGCATGGTGGCGCAGGCCTGCAACCTCAGCTCTTGGGAAGTATAAACAGGCAGATCACTAAGAGTCTGATCTAGTAGTGAGACCATAAACAGTCTGTAGATCCTTCCCTAAAATACAAAAAGCAAACCAACCAACAAACAAACCAAAGACAATGGCAAAATGCTCAGGTAGTGAGTACCCAATAAGCTTTTTGAAATAAAGGTTTATAATCACTTATAATCAATCAATTTCCTTAATCAGGTTAATAGAGTTTAGTAAACATTTAAAAATGTGTGTTCTGTATGAAATTATATTTTAAACAGACAACTTCAAATTAAGAAATGGCATTCCATTCTCCAATAAGCCTAGCATTTATTCCCTAGAATTGTTTATTTAATCCAATTTTGAGGGTCCTACTTATTTATATAATCCATTAGTTTGTGAGTTTTCACTTGCAAGTGGAGATCTTAAGTTTTGTACTGTTAATATGATTGTTGTTGGGTCCTTTACCTATCAGCAAGCATGCCTCTACCTGAACCCAGCTCTTACCTCTTGTCTGTTTTTTCCTCATTGCTGATGCCATTTTCTCCCTGGGGTACACTGGGACATCAACAAGTCCCTACAAAAGGTAAATCACTTTCTTTTGGCAAATAAAAATACCCTGACCTTTAACCTATGTTGTCTTTCTTTGTCTCTCCTTGACAATAACTGTACTCCTTCCCCAGGATCCTCTTTTTGCTCTTGAACCCATGGAACAGATTCTGAGCTTCCCAGTTTTGTCTGACTCCGGATGATTGTAGGCCGTGCCGCTTCCCACCCACGAAATACACACAGGCACTCTTCCCACTGAAATACTGTGCTTCTTGTATTGATGCCATAAAGGGGCGTGCCTCTGCCTCAGCATTCAGTCACGCTGACAAATGCTCTGCATTGGCAGGGGCTTATTGTAGGCCTCAAGGAGACTGTAGAAAGCAGGAAGAAAAAGCCTTCTGTGGCACACCAACAGTGAGAGAAGCAGGGACGTAGACCATAGTCCAGGTTCTTGGATGTAAGCATCTGCTGAATTTCATGAAAAAGAAAGATATTGTATGCTCAGTTTTGAACTTATTAATATATATTAAAGATTGTTCGACATTAAAAAAGTTAAAATTTGAAATCTAAGATTCAATAATTCAAAGTGAAAAAATAAAGTTAAATTTTAATTTCAAAGTTATTTAAATGAAGTTAATTTTGAAGATATATACAAAGCTACAGTCTTAATCTAGTATATATTTGATTGTTTCACTAACCAGCACACACCAGGCAACCTGCAAGATGACAGGGGTTCAAAGATTAAGCCCATGACTCCATAGAGTTACTTTCTGATGGCATGAATTATACAAATCTACAAAGCAAAGTATTAAGCACTAAAATACTGAAATGTAAGTTAAGTGGCTTTATAATCTGAAATCCTACTCCTTTGTTGAATGCTCAGAAGAATATATGTAGGCCAGGTACAACAGTGCACGCCTGTAATCCCAGTATTTGGGAGGCTGAGACAGGAGGTCCATCAAAGTTTCAAGGCCAGCTTGGCGACCACAGTGAACTCAAGTCAGTCTGAACTATGTAGCAAGACCCTGTCACAAAAGTTTAATAAACCCTATTTACGAGCCGGGCGTGGTGGCGCATGCCTGTAATCCCAGCACTAGGGAGGCTGAGGCAGGAGGATTGTTGTGAGTTCGAGACCAGCCTGAGCTACAAAGTGAGCTTAAGGCCAGCCTGAACTGCACAGTGAGACCCTGTCTCAAAAAAGACAAAAAAATAAAAAATAAAAAAATAAATAAATAAACCCTATTTACTCTATATGACTACAATACAAAGTAAAAGAAGCCATCACATAGGGAACAAACATAGCACAGTACTTTATCAAAAATGGAGAGCTTCAATAGGTACAGCTGACTTTCTGCCAATCATTGTCTTATATGAAAATGTTAAGTCAAGAAGAGTGAAGAAAGTCACATACTATGAGCACCTTACAGCCAACAAGAGCCTACAAATATGAAGATTGTAAAAGAAATGCACAATTGGTGTGACAGGTTTTATCACGGCAATGAGAAATTTGAACTTAGACAAGAAGTAGCAAAAGTAGTCAACTGATATTTCCATTTTGATGAGGGTATTTACATTTTAAGGGCCTTTACTGGTGCATTATATAGATATGCACTTTTTGGTAATTGCCACATCTTTACATATATATATATATATATATATATATATATATATATATATATATATATATATATATTCATATATATATATATATGAATACTAGTGCTATAGTTTTTTTTTTTTTTTTGATGGAATAAATGTCTTTCTGGACAACTTTTTCTCAGTGATGTGTCATAATTTAAAAGACAAAAAATCATCCACTTCATTGTAAGCAACAAAGTCTGTCAGTTTGCTTTCATAAGGACTTTGTTCCTGAGAAAAAAAATGAGACAGGAAAACAGTTAGGATCTTGGAGAGAATGCAAATGTTATGTGTTACCAGTGAGGTACGGACTGCAAAGCACACTCACATACAGCTTACAATGAAGTGTATGATGACAGTACACATCTGTCTCTGTCTCCCTACCCTCCCCCACTTCCTGACACATTGCATGGCCTCTAGTCCAGGCTGGCTCTGGCAGGCCACAGCCTGACTCAGGTTGACTGCAAATCTCAACGGACGCGTTTTGGCTTCCTTCAGAGGTACTGTCCTATCATGTGTAGCACTCAAATTGCATCTCATGTGAGGAAATCATGCATAGTTTATTTAAAAGCCCCTCAGCTCCCTTGTGGCAATAAGCAAACCCAGGCAGCTAAACTGTTGAGTGTCTCTGTTGTTTGCTACAAATCATAATATCAAATACAGCATCAAGTATACAGAGGAGCATCCCACAAGCAGTTTATGTCGATGAATCCCAGCTGTTAACCCCTCTGCCTGTCCTGCTGAAAGCTAGATTGGACCGAGTGTGAGGGAATCAGAACCGAGAGAGAGCTATGCTGATATAAATCATATGTAATATTTTCAAAGTACAATCACATTTATCCTTTTCAAGAGCCTAGAAAAATAAATAAAATAGAGAACCTGGGGCTTGAAATAGCCACAGGTATTATGATAAACAAAACAATGTCAATGGTGAAAGTGAATTTCTGAACTCCAGGGGATTACAATATTGAATTCAAAGTGGGATATTTTACCAAAATAATAATTCAAGAAATAAATTCCTAGATAGATTGTTGTGTAAGTAATAGCTACATAGCAAATACAAAAATCAGCAGAATTTTAGAGTCCCCATTGTCGTCTTCAATTGAAAGATAAAGGTCATGCTTTACATTACTAGTTTGGAATAGGAATGTCTGACACAGTTATAGTAACACAGTTAGTTAATGAGCTCCATTATGTCAATTGATCTAAACTCATTTATTAAAAAGGCAGCTATTTCTATAAGAGTAGCCAGAAGTAACATGGTCTAAGAGAAGAGATATGAAGATACAGTAAGAGAAATTGACACCAGGGTTCTGAGGTCCATAGTGCCCTGGAATCAATATTAGTCAATTTTGGAACAAGTGAGAAGATGGTCTTGTTTGACGTAATAGGTAAGATGTCATATTCTGTACAAATGAGTTTTTTTTTTTATGTCACCATAGACAGCTTAACCTATGTCTTTTATAAGACATCAGATTCTCAGTTGTGGAAGAAAACTTACTGTTGGTGGTAGAGATGAGGTGTGCCATAAGGATCAGAGAAGTAAGTTGCATAGAAGGTGGAGAGTCGTGAGATAGCATGCAAACGTAAATTTCAGGAAGTTGAATGGAGTTATGTAGCTGAAGGTCACTGTAAAGGGAAAATCCTTCATCCAAATGCATTGGTAAAAATCTACAATCTAGGAGTATTTAATTTCTTATACTTAAGAAATGGGATTTCGAGGGGAATCAACATATTGAAAAGTTGAGCTTTCAAAACTGTATATTACAAAAGAAAACAACATATTTTCCAAATATGTCCTAGCAATAACTGTGCTAAAGAAAAACGATGAAAATTTAGACCACAAATCTCCTTCTTTCCTCTTTGAATGTTATCAACTTTTCCCCAGGAATGCAGGAAAGATCTTAATGTTGACATGCAGAATTATAGGACTTTGCTGAGGCTGCAGCATGAACCAAGGTTATAGCTTAGTTCACTCACATGTTACTCTATTTTATAAAAGAGAAATCAAAGGGTGCAATAGCTCATCCTTCCCTCCTGATTTCACTGCTTCACAAATAGAAAGGGTTTTTCTTTCAGGATGAATCATCCTCAAGCCTAACCCATATGTGATTGAGATGATATGTAGATAAGACTGGCCTTAAAGTTGATGCTGAGAGTTTGGGTTGGGCTGTTGGAATTGAAATGAATGAATTTTGAATGTGCAAAAGATATAGATTTGGAGATTTTATTTTATTTATTTATTTGTCTGTTTGTATATTTCTTTGGGGGAACCAGGGATTGAACTTAGACCCTTGCACTTGCGAGGGAAGTGCTTATTTCACTGAGCCATCTCCTCAGCTCCCAGATTTGGAGATTTTAGAGAGCAGAGGGTAGTGGACTAGATATCCTTTACTGATCTTTGAGTCACTTTTATTGTGGTTACTTCAAAATATCTGTCATTAGTGCTATCTCTCAATTTTAGAATTAATGTCTACTTGTTGTCCTATTTCATTTATGTTGATATTTCCCTTGATCTTTGTATGATGTTTGTGTTTAACACTGAGAATTTTCACTATCAATTTTAAATACTTCAGGTAGTTTTTAAACCTGCAATTCTACTTGACATCTCTGATACTGTTCCAGGAAAAAAATATGGAGAATGCTTCCTCATTCATGTCAGGCAGGGGAAGGAGCTAATGCTCTCACCTAGCCACTGTCAGCACTGTACTTGATGAGAGGAGGGACTTCTTTTTGTTTCTGTGCAAGAATAGGAAAAGGCCCATGCTAGGATCACCTTGTCAGAAAAAGGTAGAACTTCCTTGTCACTGCTGTCCATGTGACACAGTGCTGTGCTTTCCTGCTATTCACTGGTGGTCAGCAGCCTTTAACTGCTCAACTTTCTCTTGCTCAACCTACAGGTAGTGCTACAGATGTTCTGACATTGCTGATAAGGAATACATTTTGAATGAATTTTGAATGTGCAAAAGATACAGATTTGGAGATTAAATTAAATTAATTAATTAATTAATTAACTAACTTCTTTTTTGGTGGAACCAGAGATTGAACTCAGGCCTGTGCTCTCCAGTGAAGTGCTTATTTCACTGAGCCGTCTCCTTGGCCCCCAGATTTGGAGATTTTAGAGAACAGAGGGTAATGGACTGAAAATAAAGAATTTTCAGGGTTATCTCTTTACTAGTGCTCAGCAACTCTCAGAAATTAATGAATAAAGCCAGGTGTGCTTGTGAATGCTGCTGATCCCACCACAAGGGAGTCTGGAGCTAGAAATAGTGATTTTTAAGTCTGCGTTAACAGAGAAACTCGTCCCAAAAATCTACAACAAACAAAAAATAAAGACAATAAATAACTAACTACACATTGACAAAATTATCTCTGGGGAAGTTCTGGGCTACAAAGAAGCAAAAGTGAAGATGGCTACATAGGAAAGCAGGAAGCACTTATCACATCACTCCATGTCATAGTCCAGAGCAATTTGGGACCAAGATGATTTACTCAAGAGGGATTTCTCTTTATGAAGAAAAGTAGAGCAGAGTACCTGAGAAATCCTTTTTACTGCCATGACCACCTGGGTCTTCAGCCACTCATGACCCCTGTAGTCTTGGCTATGCTAGGAAGTGCTGGGGTACTACCCAGATCTCTGATACAATGTGCTCCCTGAAATATTGTCTCCATGGCAACCCCAAAAGCTAGTGAAAGAGCAGATTAAGCTCCAAGTAAGAGGAACAAAGAAAATAGTAAAGATAAAAAAAGTACACAAAATGGAGGCTAAAAACAATAGAAAATATCTACTTCAGTGTTGGTTTCTTTTAACAAAGTAAACAAAATTGACACACTTTTAGCTAGGATAAAAGAGATTGTGAGCAAACTACTACTGATATTTAAGAAAAGCAAAAAACACCATAGAAATTACTGTGCGCGATTACATGCCAGTAATGCAGATAATGAAGCCAGGTGCTGTGACACAGGCTTGTAATATCAGCACTTGGGAGGCTGAAGCAGAATAACTGTGAATTTCAGACCAGCTTGGGCTATATAGTGAGTTCAAGGCCAGCCTGAACTGCATAACAAGACCCTGTCCAAAATTTAAAAAAATACATACATATATATATATATATATATATATATATATATACACATATATGTGTATATATATATATTCACATATATGTGTATATATGTGAAAATATATATATATTCACATATATGTGTATATATGTGAATATATATATATATATATATTCACATATATGTGTATGTATATGTATATATGCAGGTACCACCTCTGTTCCCACTGAGCAGGCCACAGAGTCCAGGTATGGTGGTGTATGCCTATGATCACAGCACTAAGGAGGCTGAAAACAAAAGATTCACTAAGAGTCTGAGCAACATAGTGAGACTTTATATCAGATACATAAAAGTAAGTAAATAATTTTTTTAAAAGGTACCATTGAGGCTGATGCATTCTAATAAGTTTACCTTTTCTCCCCCTGAAGTCTCTCCCTTTCCTTCTCTGAATCAAAGTTCTTTTTCTCTAGAGAAACTTGACTAACACAAGTATGTAATTCATCTATTTTCAGAGTGCATATTTATTTTATGAAATGTTTATTTTACTTTTCTAGTTATTCTAATATTTTGACTCTGTACAGAACTGTAGAGTAAATTTTCTCAAAG
This sequence comes from Ctenomys sociabilis, assembly GCA_004027165.1. Lineage (NCBI taxonomy): Eukaryota > Metazoa > Chordata > Mammalia > Rodentia > Ctenomyidae > Ctenomys > Ctenomys sociabilis. Next base: position 57,430 of record PVKA01004216.1, read on the forward strand.
AACTTTAGAGATGTGTCACTATGGTCTTCTACCTTTTAATAAAGCTAGGGTAAACTTGAGCTCTATTCTGATCCTAGTGACATAAATGACCTATGGTGGTGATGGTGACACTATGCTGATTTTATCTAGAATTTTCAGGGTTATCTCTCAACTTTTGGTGTTCTGAAGCATCAAGTTGATGTATTCTTGTGTGAGTCTGCTTTGATCCACTGTTCTGGGCATTGATAACCCAAAAAACCAAAATCACTTCTATTACCTTTCTCCCTGTATGCTCTCAATTCCCTATGTCAGGCAGCACTAGTGTAATTAAAGATAATAAATGGAATCTATGAAACCAGTAAGAACTCAGATCTCTGTTCAGAAAGGAAACAAAACATCTCTGCTATGTTCACATTTTATTTATCAAAGAAAAAAAATCACCTAAAATTTTTGTCAATGGTATAAAAACAAAACCCTTCTCCTGGGAACGGGTTTGGTGGGAAGAGCTAATGACTATGTTGTCAATAATTCAATTTGCCACACCAATGCCACCTCATACTTAGCTCTTCAGGGGCAGTTAGAGTGCTGATAAGTCAATTTTGTGCTCCATTGAGTGAGGGGACACATATTAAACACCAAGACCACCCCCAGTGGACATCCAGATGGATTTTCTCTTGTGGTTCTATAGTTTCTTTAGAGAAGAATCCTTAGACCACCGCTGCAGAGTTTAACCTGAATGTAGACATTCCAGGAACAAAGAGAGCTAAAGGTCCAGGCATTACAACTTCTGTTAATTATTTTCTCTGTTTTCTAACTTTATGAATTTATGATTTCCATGCTCTTCTATTAAGTCTCACCAGAGTATGAAATTTTGTTGCACCTGGGGGTATTCATCTGCTAGGTGGGCTTAGGGAGTGGTCTGGGGTTGATTCTTCCATATATAGATTTACAAGTGATTACTCTGATTTTAGCACTGCTTTTCCTCATTTCACTCACCCAGAATGAGGATCTCCAAGCTCTGAACACTGCAGCAATCCCTCACCATGAAATGGTTTTCCTCTCTCTCAGTGTTCCTCTCAGCATATCTTAGGGTTGTACTCTCTTCAACCAGCTGATTGTGGTATCACTTTTGCGTTTCCTTTCCAAACAATTTGCCTTTGTCTCCTCTCCCATAATCTTTGTCCTTCTAGGTTTATACCTCTTTTATATTCCTTAGAGAATTTTTAGTGGCCCTTTGGGAGGAAGCAGGTAGAAATAAGCAAATGTGAGAGGAAGCCAATGTATAAAGATTTAAAAAGTATTAAAAAAAACGCTGGATAATTTTGATACATTATGGAAAAAAGTAATAAATCACTAGAATGTTTAAAGCAACCCTGAAACTTAAACGAAACCTGATAATGATGACAATAAATCACAAATGAACAGCACAGGAGGAAAAGAATGGCTGAGAATCAGAAAATAAAGGAGCAGAATTCCTTAAAATAATGAAATGAACATAAAAGATAAAAATAACCAACAAGCTGTAATTAATATAGAAGATGGAAAACATGATTAAATGGGTAAAATGATATCTTAAGAATAATCTTAATGAGCTCTTACACATTTGTTTTTTGTACAAGATAAGACTACTTAAAAAATCTGTACTGATTGAGACCCAAGGGTAAAAAACATGTTTTGTTCATCTTTAAATTTCTGTTGCCTAGAAAAGTACCTGGAACATAGTTCAGTTTCTTTTGCTTGAATGTCTTCATGCCTTTATAACTTCATATAATTGAGTCACAATATAATTCAATAATTTTAAAATAGAAAATTTATGAAATAGAAATCTGGCATTTACTGTTATTTAGGAAGATTATTAAGACAGTACAGAAGACATTTACTAAAGACCCTCTAAAGTTGCTTACACAAATCTTTAATTTTCAAAACATTTTGTATTGCTTATAATTATGATTTATGTGATAACAGCATAATTTGATCAAAACTATGATTTATTTTAGAATTATTTGATAATGATTCATTTGATAATCACCAAAATTTGAGGTGAGATTATTTATCTGCCAAAAGAATATATTAAGCTTAATAAAAATTTCAACAAAGTCTTAAAGTATTAAGGTTTATTGATGTTATGTTTGCCATATCTGTTCATCTCAAAATATATGGTTACCTATGCACCAGCACTTAAGTGCATCTTTGTTGCATAACAGAGACAAAACAGGGAGAAATCATTTCCCTAATGGAATTTACACAGTAGTAGTGTGGAGATATGATTAAAACAACAGTAAAATTTATGGCTCAATAAATTATCATAAAATTTATGGAGAAAAATGAAACATGGATGGTAATGATGGAAAATATTCCTAAAGGGTTGGCATTTGATTAAAACCTGAACCTGACTGTGGGACAAGGGGGTTCCACGGAGTTAACAGACAATGCAAAAGTCATAAAGCACTGCGTTTTATAGTTTTAGAAATTAAACATGAGTAACAAAAACAGGGTGTAGGTAATGAAGACAATAAAAGAAAAAGGAGACATACATAGCAGGGAAAAGGTAGTATAAAAATGAAAAAAAAATAGGGCTTCAATAAGATTTTGGTTTACTATGTGTGAGATGAGAATGTGAGTCTCAGAGTAACATCTCAAGAGTTCTTTTATTTGAATTCACTTCAAGATCTAATAAGAGGGTCAGGGAGATGGCTCAATGGAACAAGTGCTTCCCTGGCAAGTGCAAGGGCCTGAGTTCAATCCCAAGTTCCACACACACAAAAAATAAATAAATAAAAATGATCTAATAAGAATTATGCAGGTGAGTAAATGAAAGATGATATCTATTGTGGCTGTTCCAATGCATATTGAGTTCGAATTTCTAACATTTTTATTAATTCTATATAACAAGGAAAATAATTATGTTCAAGATATCTAAATGTTCAACTTTGCCCAATCCAAGACCCTTGTATTATAAACTTAGGGAGATACCCACTGTATTACTGGGTGTAACCACATGCAGTCAATTCACTTACTTTTAAAATCAATATATCTAACATGAAAATGAAAATATTAGATGAGGAAAAAGCATGTCATCATCTCCAGTATGTCAAAATATACTCAATAAAACACAAACATATTTTGGGTTAACAATGCCTTTATGAAAAAGATGAAAGTAAGTTTGAATAGGCCTGGCCAGATATCTCAGTGGACATGCTCAGGCAGAGTGCAGTGGCTTGTTTTTCTAAAAAAATTATTTATTTGTTTATATTAATTTTATTCTGAAACAAATAGCAATGAGACAGTTTCAAAACTGATTAGTAGGACAGTTTCAACAATTAATGCATTGCGTATTGTTGGCTTCATAGTGTTGATTCATAGTATGAGAGACAGACATGGTATACTGTCCAAACACTATTAGTACCAATCTTTCTTCTGACTGAATTAAGAGAAAGTAGCTATATATCTGTCCTATTTTGAATATACAGATACAAAATGGTCCTGCATTTATATTCTCTTTTTTTGTTTATTTTTGTTAGAGATGAGTATTCCCTTGCCATTTAAATATTGTAGGTGCATGAATTCAGCAAAATAGTCCAGTATAATCCAGTAGTCCATATGAGTAGGTGGTTATCCACAAGACTGGCAATGTCAGAAGCTGACTTGAGCCTTTTACAGCTCAGCATAATAATATGACTTTGCTTTTTATACCTTATTTTTACACTTTCCTACTAAATAGTGAAGACCAAATTAAAGCAAAACTTATATAACAAGAAATGAAACTTTTGTGTGGGACAGGGTCTGACTGGTTTCAGCACTTATCCTGAAACCCTGAACCACAGTTTGTATATTTTTTGTCAGTGTCAGCATGTGTATAAATCACGACCATTGCTTGATCAATTTGCTCTCTGTGAAAGCCTGAGAGAATGTTTTTTTCTCCATGTGACTCTCCTTAGGCATACTCTATATCATCGATCACTTTCCTCTGTGACTCCATAATCTCATTGATCAGAAAATTTGGGATACCACTGAGTTACAGGATGTTACAGTACAGGTTTGCTTCTGTCCTGAGTCCTCACTGACCTTGAAAGGTTAGGGCCAAAATGTTGGCTGTCCTTTCAGCCCTTCTTTTTACTAATTGTTGGTCTCCAAACTTAAGTTGTTAAGCTTCAGAAGAGAAGCTTAACGATATTGCTACCCTATAACATAGGCAGTTGAGCTCATCCTGACCAACTATATATGCTCATACCTGTGAACTAAGCAACTACATTGAAGATAGCATAATACTAAGGCCATGTTTGGAATGCTTGTCACTCTGGGCTTGGATCATTGGCTAACTGTGCTGGCCTCAACTTCAGGGTGCACTCAGATGGTGACTGAGACTGGAATGGTGGCAGGCACCTGTAACCAGGCACTTGGGAGGCTGCAAACAGGAGAATCACTACGTCTGATCTACATAGTGAGACCCAGTACCAAATACATAAATAAAGATGAAGTATGAATATTTCACAACATAATGAAGGATATTAAACATAACCCAGCATCTTACGTGATACTTATTTGGTTTGTCAATTAAAGAATGTCATTACTGCCGGGCGTGGTGGCACATGCTTGTAATCCCAGCACTCGGGAGGCTGAGGCAGGAGGATTGTTGTGAGTTCGAGACCAGCCTGAGCTACAAAGTGAGCTTAAAGCCAGCCTGAACTGCATACCGAGACCCTGTCTCAAAAAGACAAAAAAAAAAAAAAAAAAAAGAATGTCATTAAAAGAATTTATGTAGGGCCAGTGAGATAGCTCAGTGGAATAAGTGCTTCCCTGGCAAGCACAAGGGCCTGAGTTCAATCCTCAGTTCCACCAAAAAAAAAAAAAAAAGTAGAATCCTCAAGTGGTTTCCAAGTTTTATCTCCCTGGTGTATATGCTTTGTGCAGGTAAACTTGTGAATACATGACTTATGACTTCCATGCTTAGGTTACTAATTGGTGGACCCAGGATCCAAAACAATAAGGAACATCTAGATGGGGATGGTCAGTAGGATTTGTTACTTCCACAATTGGGAGGTAATAATGTCTGTTATTTTAAGCTGCTATTTTGTACTAAATCATTATTCATATAGAAAAGTAAAACAGACCACACAATATAATCACTGCAATATAATACAGTAGAAAGATTATACATTTTGCAAAAAGTTCTTTGATGAACAATTGCTCTGATTAGATGCAGTGCAAGTGTGTCCCAAAGTGGCCAGAGCTGATTCTGGAAGTTGGGTCTCCAGGTGCAGAAACACCAGAAGTGGGTACCAGACGAGAGCCAGGTCATTAAGGTCTTCACTTTGGTAATAATTGCTGTTGCTTTCTTGGGATCTTGATTAGTTCCTATGAAGACATATTGTTGAAAACGAGCAAAGCTTCAAGTTGAATCTTCCTTTGTGTCTTGCTGTGTGGCTGCATCCTCTCACATGCTTTCACAGTGATGGCAACGACTGTGTTATAATGGACCCAAGAATCCTTTAGCAAGGCCAAAAGATGCCAGTGGCAGGCGCATGGAAACCTTTTTTCCTTATAAAGTGTTTAGTTTCAGATATATTTTTGTAGTAACATAGATATACAGATGTATATTTTTTATATTAACACAAAATGAACTAATGTGACAAATGAAAATTCGTTGAACTAATATGTTAAAGAATAGATAACTAATATATAATAGAATAGATAGATTATGCTGTTCTGGACTAATTTATGTAAAAGAGCAAATTGCTTGCTTTCTTTTGTCTCCTACATCTGTAAAAAATTGTAAGCTACATAAGGACCCAATACTTATTAGCAATAAAATAATTCTAAAGCTTAAAATCAGCTAATTTAAAAAATACTGGTCTCATTGTATATTTCCTTTTGTATTTCTGCTTTTCACTTGTTATACTAAGGAGACTATACAACAACAACTAAATCCAATTGAGTCCGATAGGGCAAAGTGAATGGCACAAGCTGCAGGGTACTAATCAGCTTTTCTTCTGGATCGTTAACAACCTAAGTTCACAGATCAAAGTTGGAGAAATAGAACAGCCACAAGGCCAGCCAACATTTTGGCCCTAGCCTTTCAAGGTCAGCGAAGACTCAGGACATAGGAGAACCTGTACTGCAACATCATGAAACTCAGTTGAGCTCCAAATTTTCTGAACAAGGAGATTATGGAGCCACAGAGGAAAGAGACCGAAGTTCTATAGTGTGCCTGGGGAGAGTCACAGGGAGAGAAAACTTTCTCTCAGGCTCTCTCAGAGAGCAAACTGGTCAAGCATTGGCTGTGACTCATCCACATGGATGACACAGACAAAGGATCTACAGAATAATGTACAGGACTACAAGATAAACCCTGAGGGGACTTCACTGACCACATAAGAAATATAAAGTACATGTGTTGGTATATAAGTCTTGCTCTCTCTAGGTCTTAACCATCCAGCAGAAAAGTATAAAAATGAAGTATACATCGCGGGGCCATAATATTAAGCTGAGCTGTAAATGGCTATGGTCGACAACTTCTTTGGATAACTCACTATAGTTGTGGAATGCTGGACTGTGTTGGATTGTGTTGTCGAGTTCAAGCACCTAAGTTAGTTGAATGACAATGGAGTGCCCACCTTTGACAGGTGTAGACAATGGAAGGAATATAGAAAGAAAAAATCGTGATGTGTGTGTATAGACAGTCCAGTTGGGATAGATAACACTGTGCGTCTACATAACCCTATGAGAGGCAAGATTTGCACTAATGGTGGTTGGACAGGATATTATGTCAGCTTCTAGTACTACGGTCATCCACTAGGAAAATAATTATTGAATTTTTGATATAATTCAGGTATGAAAAATAAGATAAGTAAACAGCTACACTCTTAATTTACTGATAAGAGACATCTGCTATAATAACGTCTGTAAGTATAATATCATATATGCACCTTGCACAATACCAAAACAGTATGAAAACAGTTTGCAATGTATTAATTGATCGAATCTGTGTTGTTAAGGTGTCTTAAAACTGTCTGATTGATATTTGTACTTCAATAAAATAAAAAATAAAATAAAAAAATAAAATAAAATACTGGTCTCAGATTTCAAAAATTTATGTGACAGTTCTAATTTCAGAACTATATACTCTTACTATATAGTAAGCTCAAGCTTTAAAAAGATAAGACTTTCTGAAAGTTCACTACATTGTATGACATCTGTCCGTACTGTCAGTGCTTCATGCACCTCTCATTACCTAGTCTTAATATCACTTTTTTTTTTACAGTAAATACTTTTTCACTGATTTCTATTTTGCTCTAATAGATAACATGAGAACACTGCATTCTGTTAAATTCCTTTCTTCAAGTCCTCTGCAGAGCTTAACACTCAGCATATGTGATGAATATTTATAAATGATGAGATGAAATAGTACATAGATATTAATTATCCCTAGATTAGTTTATAAGGACAATAATGCATTAGTCGATGAACACCGCAGGTAAAATTCCATAGAGATGATTTGTTAAGCAATGAGAAAATAATTAAAGAAGAATGAAGATAGATTATTGAAACATGAATGTTCGTTAATGTGCTTTTTTGTTTATTGCATTGTCAAGTTTATTTCTGAATTATCGCACATTATTTCATCAATGACAGAATAAAGGCAGCCTGGTAAAGAAGAAATTACAATACAATTTGATTAACCTCTAAACAAAGGTAAGAAACTAGGTAACAATTCAGTCATACAAATCTATCCTAAAGTATCAAAAGGAGGACAATGCTTTTGATTATTTTTAATCAATACTAATGATTCTTCTCCTACTGTAGGAAACATATATTCACATACTCAAATCAACCAAAACTATTTTTACTCAAATGATCATCATCCCTTTATCATTGCCTTTTCATACAGTTACATATCCGCATTATCTGAATGACTTTAATGACTTAATTAATATACGGAGCAAATGGGGCTGGGGAGATGGCTCATTGGAATAGTGTTTTCCTGACAAGTGCAAGGGCCTTAGTTAAATCCCCATTTCCACCAAAAGCAAAAACAAACATAAAACTAAACTACAACAACAAAATATGTATGTGTATATGGAGCAAACCAGTAATATAACTTTTGCAACCATACCTAAAAATTTCAGTTTTGGAACATTTTATTGAAGGATACTTCTTTTAAGGATTGTTATTGCATCACCTGCAATATCTCAACTATGTACAAAATAGAACTGCTGAATGGGAAAGTTTCTTACAAACCATGGAAAAAGACAATAAATAAAGATGAGGACTCTAAGGAGAGAAGAAGACAAAAAGATAAAGGCAGAAGAAAGAAGAGAAAAAGAAGGTAAAACTAAAAATAATGGCTGGGAGAAATATGGGCCACAGGAAAGAGGCCAGAGGGAAATGTCAGAACATGACAAAGGGTATATATCAATTATAAAAGACATGGATTTGTCATAGAATAAAGTATGTTAAAAATGAATGAGGTATTATAGACAAATATTTTTGTGATAGAGAAATGATAACCAAGTGAGAAAAAACTGAATGCCATATAAAGTAGAAAAGAATGTTAGAAGAAAGCTGTTAAAGAATGTAGCATGAGAAGAGAAAGGAAGGAAAATAAAGCAAATGACTAAAAGACAATAGAGGATATCTATCTATATCTATATATAGATAGGTAATTCCAAGCAATCATTATGGAAATGACAATGTTTTTATGATTTTTACTCTAACTTGAAGTAATAGATTTTTATGTGACAAAATAGACCAACTATATCACCTTTTCAATTAGTTTTCAAAATAGTTACATATTAATTATTAATTCTTACTCTAGCCACATAGCAGTGTTAATTTTCACTACAATCATTTGTTTAACACAGTGAACAAACTGATAATGAGCAAAAAGAACGACAAAATATCTACAGTTTTCTGTATCTCTTCTTCCCTCCATTCTCAGCTCCATTAGAAAACACTACTGCAGATTCCCCCTCACTGTGTAAGGAACTAATGATTAATGAGGGAGAGGGTTTTAAAATCTAAAGTTGCTCATGATTTCTGAACAGAAAATCCACAGGGAACATGCCCCTCTTCACATTTAACACTACTTCCAGTTATCCAGCTGGCACCTGCCTTGGAACTTTCCTGTATCGCTGTTTTTGTCAGAAGTAAGTGAGTGAGCAGGGATGTTGTAGGGATATTTCCAGTTGTTTTCAATGTGATTTTATGTCCCCTTCTCAGTTGCTAGTGGCAGGCCACAAACTGTCTGTGCTGCATAGCAACCTGGGTTTCTCAATAAAATTTGAATTCTGAGTATTATTCCAACATGCACAGAAGTCTGTGTTCATTCTGCTAAAGCCATTGTCTTTCTTATGTAATTCTTCTATTTTCCAATCCATTTTCACTGACTTTTTAATTTGGTCTTCAGCAATATGCAACGATCTCATCAGAAAATTCATTTAGCACAATGGCTAAATTACTGGGTTGGAATTTCATTTTCTTTGGCATTTTAAGATGCTCTAAATAAACTGATAGTAAATGCTTTGGGGATGATAGCTCTCCTTTATCAGTGTACAGTTTAACACTCATTGTTCAATTATTTCTCGAAATGTTTAGTTGGAGAGAATAATATTGAGAAGAGAAACATTAAATGTATTTGACTGAGCTAGTAAGCCCAGCATATATTTTAAATGGGTATGTTGACATACACACTGTTTTGTAGGAAGGAATATTTTTCAAATAAATAGAGACAAGAACAATGGAATTAGCTAATGCTAACTGAATAGCAATTTTATAGATTTTTTTCTGAGCTCTTAAAGATTAATGTAGAGGTCTCTGTAGAGCATACTAGCATGATTTAAACATCTCTTTTGACACATTGTGATGACAATTTTTGGTTTGTAAGAAACCACCTAGATAGATAGTGAAGGCAGAATATCAGAGGTAGAAGGGTAACAGGATGTGAGATAACATGCACCCAAGGATAGGTTTTGAAGCCTGAGGGTTCACTTCAGCCTTGCCTCTTTATTTCTCATGAAAGAAGAAACAGTCCCTGAAGCCGGTTTTGGTCTTCCAGCTAAGTGTTCAGTACTTAAAGCTTCTTACAATGTGTAACACTTTTTTATTGTTTCTAAGAAAATGTCTGACATTTTCACAGTTTTGATCTCTCCATATCCTTCTACAAAAAATTGCTCTTGACTCATAACCCACCCTTTCTTCTCCCTGTTCTTCTCTATTCATTTATTTATTCAGTTTTTGGTTACTCTATGGACAAAGTCACATAATACAGTTGCAAGTAAGTATCTGTGATAAAATATTAATTTGCATACACGTTCATTTTAAAATATTTTGAAAACATGAATAAGCCAAACATGAATATGCACCTTCTCAAGAAGGTAAAATTTCATCCACTGCTCTCTTCTATATATTTTTATTTTCAACTTACACATAATAACTGTTATGGTTGGTGGCTAGCTGTACCGTCAAAGCCTCATGTAAGTTATGGGGAGACACAACTTAAGGAGCAATGAGTGGCTTGAGGGGCAGGGCCAAAGGACCAGGGCAGGGCCAGAGGAGTGAGGCCAGAGAGGTGAGAAAGGATGACCTAGCTAGCCTGTGCTTTCTTAGAAAAGTGGAGAGGGTCATCCTGGACACAGTAGTGACCCAGCCTCTCCTCCAGCATCTTGAAACCTCCAGTAACTGTGAGCTAAATAAGCTTTTCCTTCCCTCATTTTAAGTGTTGGGTATTCGTCCCAGCAACAAGAGAAGAATAACTAAGACAATAACTATGCATATTTATAGGATGCTGTGCTATAATTTGTTACGTGTATATAATGTGTATTGGTCAAATCTGGATAACTAACACTTCCATTTTCTTGAACATTACCATCTCTTTTTTGAGGAAACTACCTTTTAGTTCTTTATAAAATACAGAGTGAACCTATAGTCACCATGCAGTGCTATAGAACACTAAAATTATTACTCATGAGTAAGTTATTTATTTACCTTAGTGAGTTTGTATGGATTAAAAGAATATTGGAGGATATAATGCCTTTGTCTGTTTCACCTAAATCATCATGATTCAATGCACACATTTTTAACCACTTTTTACTCATTTTCCTAAGCTGGACATATGGCTATATAGATAAGGCATAATAAGTTGTGAAGCATTAATAGTTGTATGTTAGGAAACACAGAAAACAACTGCTCTACTGCATGCAATTTTAGTGAAATCAGTAGGAACTCATAATGCAAGAAAGCTCAGGACAAATAATGCTGCTTGGTTATCATCAGATTATGTTGCTTTGGCTACAAATGAAAGTTCTGAGAAGAGCAGGAAACAGCGCTGTATGTCCTCTTCAGGTGATGAATCACATTTATCGTGGTATTGGACGATGGTGATGTGCCTTGTTGCCATATATGGTATGTCATTCTTAGATCGTATAGTTCCATAGCTATAGAATGTGTGTGTGTGTGTTTAGTAATAAGACAATCCTTATTTTTTCCAGTCATTTGTTCTTTGAACTAAAGAACCTGCTTCTTTTCTCAACTCAACCACTTATTGAGAAGTTGTTCACAATATGACATGATGGAAAGAATGCAGGTAATAATTATAGAAACTTCAATAGAAAATGAAAGGTTTAAGCCCCTTGTCTTATGTTCTAGGACCATTAAAGATGATTGAAGTGACTCCTTCCTGTATCTGTTAAAGTACCCTTTACCATTATCTAAGACCAGTAAAGACAGGAAGGTTATGCTTTTCTTGATTAATCTATGTGGTAGAGCAAATTGCCTGCTTTCTTTTGTTTCTGTATTTTGTTCTTTAGTGTGCCAGAGGCAGAAAACTACTATGCTTCACTAGTAACTCATAAGAAAACTTAATAGAAGGTCTCTAGTGTCCTTCAGTACATGATTGATGTAGACTTGAACTACGCAGACCACCTGCCCTGAACCAAGTAGACTATATGCACTGAACTCATGCATTGGAATGAATATAGGGCCAGGACTCTTGTTCTGAATATGGGAAAGTGAGTCTCCTATATTCTCTTGTTATTTTTGTTATCTCCTTAGGAAGACATTTACTACTTGAGGAATGACATTTCTATATGATTTGTATAATCTTTATAATTTAAAAAATGGCAATAGATTGAATGTGCTCATGGTAACCACAGTGTATTAGATTACCTGGTTTCTTTGTGGAATGAAAACCGTGTCTGAATTGCTCTTTCCATAATTGTTCTGAAGTGGTCACAGGCCTGGGTGCCACAGTATTCCTGGTGGGCTTCTCCTTGGGAGAACTACTTACCGTCCATTCTTGGAAACTAGTTTACTCAAGGGTAAATGGTGGTTGGAGAAAACAGTTCACCTTTTGCTTGTTGTGAGACATGAGTGATAAGGAAGGAACACTCTAGACAGCAGCCACAGGTCATGGGAGTAGAACTACACTCTGCTTCTGCCTCGAATGCCCAGCTGTCAGAAGTAGAGTGAAGGTCCAGTTTCTCACTTTACTTGGAGAAAAATATTTTTTTTCCTTTCTGAATGTAAATATTCTTGCTAAGAACTGAAGTGATCTGATGTATAAGTGTAATATCAGATTTAGTAGTTGAGCAGTGGAATTTGGTAGGTTTGTTTTTGGTGTTAATCAGATTAATGACACATGGCATCATTAACAGCATACTGGAAATTGTTTCCCAAGTCAGCTTTGTTTGTTAACTTTGAACATGTCAGAAATGGGTATGTTCATTAAATATGTTCTACCAACATCTTTTGTCTCCTTAGACCTGTTTTTCCTTTTTGCTACCACTAGGTAAAGTGAGTAAAGCAAATATTCTGCCAAAAACATGCATTTTGAGCCATTTCCCATCACTTGCGATGGTTTTGAACCAGTATGTTTCAGTTGTGAAGTGCCCTGCTTTGAGTCCCGAGCTGAGTGCATGGAAACTTATGCTTCTAATTTTCTGTGATCTGATAATTGATATGTAGCAAAGATAATTTTCTAAAACTGTTTTGTTGCTTTTTGTAGTAAAACCAGTGCTGAAAAAAAAATACCATATGTATTTTTATGAGGAATATAACACAAAATTTATGGAAATACTTAAAAGTACCTGGAAAAACACCTTGTGATCAATATGGGTTACTGGAATTATAGGTGGGCATATACAAGACTCTGAAGGGGCTTTTTGGGCAATGCTAAGCTCCTGCCACATTGCCTTTGTCTCTGGTTGACACCGGGTCCCCTTTCATTTCAGTGTAGAGGAACTCATCAGGTTCATCCTTGGAAGTAGTCCTGCTGACTATCTGCATGACTCACATCCACTCAACCACTTACTGAGAGGAATAGCCCTGTAAGTTTAGTGCTTGGTAGCTTTCTGTGTGGTGATATGAGACTATGAGTTATTCATGTCACACTATTCTTGTACATACTTTACGAATTCAAAGGAGCAACACATATTGGCACAATGAGTATGTGGTAGTGGATACATAAACCAATTAGAATCTGATACGCAAACATCATCACAGTGGCTCTCAGCCCTAGATGTGCTTCCGCATTACCATGGGATGTTTTACACACTCAGACCTGCAACCATTTCAGCACTGATGTTTAGATTGAGTAGAACCAAGTGGGCCATCAAACCCCACTGGGACCATATCTAAGATTATTTTTATGTACATTTCAGTTTTAGAATAAAGTTCTACAGCACTGCCAGTACTAAGCTTGCAGTAACCTTGGGGTTAAATAGGAGCATTTATCTTTTTTTCTTTAGATCCTTTGATATATATGCACAGAAAGGCAAGATATAGAAAATGATAGTCTATATAACAAAATATAGAATGTAGTGCCTTTTATTTTACTTGACTAGGAAATATGGTACAATGATATTGACCTACAAGGAAACCAAGTAATGATGCTTTGGAAAACTATCATTATAGTTTCCATATAAGAACCACCGAATATAATTTTAAAAAAATTTTATTTTCCTTTGGATCTTAGGTATGAAAGCATTTTAAAATTCGTGCTCTCTTCAAATTTATGCCAGTAAGAGGCACAGTTTATAGTCCATCATTTCAGCCTATTTTCTTATTTTCATTTATGAGGTTGGTCATTATTATAATGCTAAGTAATTAATGAGATATGAAGAGTGAAACTATTATGCAGCCTTAAATCATTTGGAGTCTATTCAGTATTATTACATCTTTGACAGGAGAAAATAAAATCCATGATGGAAACTAGAATTACAACCTCGTCTAAACTAATTTAACTGTGGTTTTTAAATATCTCTTGGATCAACTCATTAGCCCTTCCTTCTCACCATTCATCTCATTACATAGGTGACTCTGCATAACTCCCAACTAGAGCTGACAGGACTGAACATTAAATATGTCTGGTTCTCTGCATATTCTCTGAAAGCATTCTTTTCCTACATGTGATGCTTATAGTCATTCATTCATTCTTTCTTTCTTTCATTCATTCATTCATTATTTTTTACGTAGTTTTTGCAGGCTCTCACTACACAGCTTGGAGTTGTAGTGATCCTTCTGTTTTCATGTTCCCCAGCACTAAGATCAGAGGTGTGTACTATAGCCAGGAGCAGGGCCAGTTCAGTGTAGTACTGGATCAAACCCTTCTTCTTGTGCTTGCCTAGACCTGTGCTTAGACTGCTGAGCTATCTTCCCAGCTCTCATTCATTGTTTGTTTCACTTAATGTCAAAAAACTAGCTGAATCCTACCCAACCTGGTAGCTGCATCAATAGTAATAGTGTTGTAAAAGGACTTAAACAAGCATGATGTGATCTGAGGATATAAAGTATATTCTTTCCACATTGTTTTAAAGGAATATTTCACTTTTCTTAAAAAGGATTGCTTTCCAAGTTAGGAGAATAATACTCCATGAAATTCTGTTGCCTGTACCCTACCATTCATTGTAGACTTTTGCAGTATGTGTGTCAGTGTGTTCTCTGTTCATTTCATTGGCCTAGTAATTTTAAAAATTGTATTAGCTTAATTTTTAAAAGAAGAAGACATGAACTCCATGATAGTCTGAACATACCCATTTCACCTCAGTAACTGTGAAATAGAAACAATGTAGAAAATAATATAAAATAAGTAGTTAAAATGACAGATTTTAGTCTAACAATCTGGGTAATCAAATCAGTTCCTTATCATACTACATGGTTATTATTAAAAAATATGGTGAAGGCTTAAACTTTTAAGAATTTATTACTGTAAAAGACCCATTATTAATCCCCAAAACACTGTATCCCTCTTCAAACACACATCCGATTGTTCTGTCACTTTCTGAAGTGGTTAGGCTAATCCTCTTCCTTGAGTGTCTTCAGTTGTGTTGTTATAGTTGCCTATCAGTCCTTCATGGATTAAAGAAAGACGCTCATCTCTCACGATCATTTTTAAGTTTAGACAAATGCTAGGAGTCTCACTGTGTCTGATCTGGTAGGGTGTATGAGGACACACTGTAATGTTTTCATGTGACAGAAATTTCTGTAAAGGTTTAAGAAACTTGGATGATCATGAAATACGAAAAATGTTGAAATTTAAAAAATGGATTACAATAAAAGACACATTTGCATGATCCATGATAGATTCTGGCCCTAGTATGAATTGCTGAATTATTATAGTGGTCATCTAATGCTCTTAAAACAACAGCTTATCTTCCCAGAGCCCACCTTCCTTCTTCTTCAACTCAGCCTGGGGTGCAGTTTCCTTTCACCTTTCCCAGCACTTCAGAGAAAGCCCCATTCAGCTCCTCAGGTGTTTCCAAACACCCCCTACAAGCTACACCCCTGGCAAAAGGCCAGAAAAGCCTTTGTTCTGATTCAGAGAATCTTTTATCTTCTCCAGATTCTCTGAGTCCTCAAAGATAATAAAAACACTTTTCCCTTCTGCCTCTGTTTCTCGCTGTTTTGTCACCTAAAAAGTCTATCAAGTCCCCCTCAAAATAACCTGGAACTTCATACACAATTGTCAACTGTTCTTGGTAATGTGTCTGTTACTGTACTACATCTAAAAAGTGTAAATATGCACTGTGACTTTTATTACTCCTTGTATGCTTGATTTCCCACATAAAAATGGGCATAAAGATGTGCATCCTCTGTTTCAGAAATTGTTGTTGGTTTAAAATAATATAACTATGTGAAGATACTTTGACATTACGTAGCATTATATTAAAAAGTTACAACATTAACATAAGTAACTTCCAGTCTAATAATAGGATTCAATTGAATTCAGTAGAATGGCAAAGTGAACAGTCTTCTTTTAAACACAGTGCTGAGCCAGAAGTAAGTACTGCTTCAAGCACTTACTCCATCAAATATGGTTCACATATGTGTAACTCTTAGGATTGTTTTGAAGGTTAATGAGCTACAGCTTGTCTTTAGATTGCCTCTCAATTTTCTCTTTCCAAACCGTTTGCTGCCATCAAAATTCACCCATCTCCAGGTTTTGGTATCTTTACACATAAACATTTTTTAAACAGCCGACTCTTCCATTTTCCACAGGAGTTTAATAGCTCTATTATGAAATGTACTTTACCATGATTGTTTTTTACTGTCTCCCAGTTATATCATAAATACAGAACAAATGACTTGCTTTCTTTATATTCCTAAGACTTGACAAGTGTTTCTCAGTTGGCATTTAATAAATATTTCTGGAATTAAAGTAATTAGTTAAGAAATTGATGCTAAGTGTATACATATGTATTCTAATTTTTGCTTATAATACTAAAGTTCAACTTTTCCTGTATTGCATGGAAATGATAAAGGCACACTATAATATTTGGTATTACATTGAATATTATAATGAGAGATACTTTATTCAGAGAAAGTGATTTTCTGAATAATAAACTAAATATTGCAGTAAAATTCAATCAAAATGGTGCTACATCTTGAACATTATATTGTTACTTTCCTTAATATATCAGACCTACACTAACATACTTATAGAAATGTTACTGATATTTAAGTTGAAAAACAATGGTAAGTCTTACCATTGTTGAATGATATATCTCTTAATAATGTAGTCATGGGATTCACTGAGTACATTTAGCTATATGGAAATTGTAGCTGAGATAGATGATATGAAATGAGCTTCACAACTTCCCAGAAATTCATAACTGCACAATTGCAAGACTTAGTAAGATGGGAAAGCTTTTCATTCTGGTAGACTTTACCTCTTTTGATCTCTAGAGTTGAAAAATATTTTACATGATTTCATTCTTCAAGTGCATGATATTTAGAGTTTCTCTGAAGTAGCTTTCCCAGGAATCCTTCATACTCTTATTGAAGCTGTGAATGAACACACAATAGATCGTGAAATCACCAACCGCATTTTTCTCCATTTCCTTGGTCCTTTCTTTGTATTTCCCTCCCAAGTCTATAGAAGTAGATACCAGGGACTGAAGGGGGATGATGCCCAGGGTGGGAAGCAGGTGTGGGGAGCTCTGCCTGTGGTCCTTAGAAATGCTTCCTTCCCCCAGCCAAACACTAACAGCTCAAGACGCAGTGGAGAGTCACAGATCCATGGATGGACGATCCTTCTGAGGACAATAGACAGGGGATTTGTATAAGTTTCCTGAGTGAGAAACCTGCCAGATGGCATGCCTCAAAGAGTTAGCTGCTCCTGCTCAAAACACAGAACTTTCTCCAGAGGAAGATAACACTCGATTCATGAGAGAAAATGAGAAGAGTTTTCAGCAGTTATTCTGGAGCCAAAAAACAAAGCAGGTGCCAGGAATTTATATTGTGTACTTGTATATGTGTGTGTGTATATATATATATATAAAATATTCAGTTATTTAATATGGTAGAGATGTGATGATATTTTGTAGTTGGGTTAAAAAAACCTCTTGTATCAGCATACAACATGTGTAATATATCTGAGGAGTCCAGTCAGAGATGAGGCACAGAACTCAAGGCAGATTCAAGTTTGAAATAAACTAGAACTTAAAAGAGAATATGCAAAGGACCCATTGTAGATAAGTTTTCGTTTTATCTTTTGCTTGGATGAGGAAAGGTTTTGGAGATAAAAATCAAGGCCTTATACAGTCTAGGCAAGCACTTATCACTGAGGTATGCTTAAGCCCATTGAAGCTCTGATTCTGGAGTTGGTACTCTTCTTTAATAGAAAAATATAGCTGAGCTGTGATTATTCTTACATGTGTGTTATTATTTGTATATTTAATTTTATAGATGATTGCATTATTTTACCTAATCTGGAGTTGAATGAGGTTTAATCCATTTTAATAGAGAGTTACAATGAAAACAGAGAAAAACCCTCAAATGTACATTATCAGGGAATCATCATATACATCTACAAATTGAATGTTATTCAACAATGAAAACAAACTGCAGTTACAGGCAGGTAATAGAGAAATTTGAATAAAAGCAGCCAAACACAAGTGTATCTGCTATTTCATTTATATTATTATAAAAAAGAAAAATTAAATATGGTGGTCCAATGGTAGAGGCCACTATGGTAGTGTCTATGGGGGTGGATAATAGGGAAAGGCAGGAGATTCCTCAGATAGCAGCACCAACTGCCTTTTGAGCTAGCTGCCGATTACAAGGATAAAGTAATTTCCAGAAATTTCAGGCAGCTGTACAGTGTGACTTAGTCACTTTATTATATATATCACCCTTAATTTGACCAAGTTCAAAACAAAGAAACACACTAACTGTGAACATAATGCCTAAAGTATATAGTAAGACAATTTTCTTGCCCATAGGTCTCACATTTAGGATTCTAACTGGCATGCTCTACATTTCTATGAATAACCTGCCCTTTTTTATTATTCTAATGTCTTATGTTTCTTGCTTTAGTTCATTTTGTTCTCTTTGTTAAGAACCTCCACCTTCACTATTCTTAGGAGAAATCCTATTGAGGTCACTGTATTTGCTCTCTGAACTCAGGAATTCCTGATCTCACTGTCTTTGAATATCACTGTTCTGGTTAATTCTTAATTGTTTCTCAAAGCTCCATGTTTTCAGAGGTAGTGCTTTCGGGAGGTGCCTGTGTCACAGGTGTATGATACTGGGTTGGGAAGCTGATGGGTTTACATTTGGATGTGACGCTGGGAGGTGAAGTGTGGTGGGAGAAGGTGGGGCATGGCGGGCATGGCCTGGAGATTGTATATCTCCTATTTCTTTTCTTATCTTGAGTGCTCATTGCTTATGCTGCCATGCCATGAGGGAGCATGGCCCTCTGCCATCTCACCCTGCCTTGGAGCCATCCTACCAGAGACTGAAATTCTTACAAACTGTGAGAATTTTGTACTATTGGGGTCCAATATTTCGTCCCAGCAACAAGAAGACACCCAAGACAGTGTAGAGAATTTTGGTGAACTTTAAGTTCCTTTGAATCAGGGATTATTCTTCAGTACCTTTATTGTATTTGCATCTTGAAGTACTTGGCATAGTGCCTGGAATACAATGGAGGACTATATTTGATAAATATTTATAGAATTAAATTGTTCTTTGACTAATTTCATGTTTAATTGTAGTTTCTTGAAAAGTAGTTGTCTTAGGGCCTGCAAGATAGCTCAGCAGACTAAACGCCTGCTTAGGTAAGCTCATGGACCTGGTTCGATCCCCAGGACCACATGCTGCACAGGCCCCACCCCAAGATGTGCTGAGCTGGCCTCTGAGACTGGGCATGGTGGTGCACACCTACAATTCCTGAGCTGGGGAGGCTGAAAGCAGGAGGATCACTATGAGTCAGAGCTGCATAATGAGACCCTGTACCAAATACATAGAAAAGAAATGAAAAGTAGTTGTTGTTTTTCTTTGATAGTAAAGGGAAGATTATTTGAGGCACTTTATCACAATATAACTACAAGCAAACCCTTTGACTGTTTAATATTTCATTTTGCAAGATCTACCTACAGGAAAGAAACGTGACTCCTTATTAAGAGAATGGATGTTTCCAGGAGGCTAAATTGACCTGTGATAACTTGGTGTCTCTTATTCTTTCTTCCACTATTGATATGTTTCTCCTTCACCTGGACAGCAAAGGACTAGGAGCTAGTCATAAGACCAGAAGGTAAAATCTATTATATAAGGGCCAGCCAAATTGGTCAGCATATTAAAGTGCCTGCAAGAAGGCATAAGGGTGGGGACTCAGTCTCTGAGCCTGCCTGCTGGCCCCGCTGCCGGGGGCATGCTGAGAGGGCCATTGAGACTGGGTGTGGTGTCACGCATCTGTAATCCCAAGTCTAGGGAGGCTGTAAACAGGGATCACTATGAGTCCAATCTAGTAGTGAAATTCTGAACACCCTAAGAAAATCAAGGATGTATATCACTTGCATTTGTTACACAAAATCCAGAAAGCTGTGAAGATCAGCAGTAGCTCAGTCTGGATTGGCACCACTATTGCCTCCAGGTTTACATGGATAGAGTCCATCTGATAAAACTCCAAGAGCTCTAGTTAAGAGGATTGCCGTGCTTTTAATTTTCTATTTTTGTGAGGCTCATTTATCTCTATTTGCCCCTTGCCCTCTAGAGGCATTTACATCTCATAGACAGAAAAGCATCACCTGCACGCAGCCCTTGGTTCACATGCACATTATGCTGCTCTAGAGAATAGTGAACCAGCTATGAGCAGGTCCTGAGGAGAAGTTTCTACCTTAATCCGCTTAAGCTCTTTATGTTCTCTCTTGGCTATAAGGGTATTTCCCCCAAGACAGACATAATATTAGTTTCTTGATACTAGTTTTGATTATTACTTGCGACCCTGTTGCCTCTATTTTTTTTTTAAATAGCCCCTTTAAAGTAATCCAAGAAAAAGAAAAAAGATCCACCAAGAAAAAACATAGTTGTCCCTCAGTCCCGCTCATAGCTAGAAACTGTACTAATTAGACATACTTCTCCATAGTTACAGATTTCTCATCTTCCGTGTTGGCTGGAGAAAACAATAATCGCTTTTGTTCATTTGTTCTCACTGCTTTCTATAGATTTACTCTTCCTCTTCAAACATTCCTTATGCTGAATTCCACACAAATAACCTTTATTAAACTTTAGCAATGGAAATATAATGTGCTGATAGTCCTATAAAATAGCCTTTAAATGAAATGTAGCAAACCTAAATAAAGGCAGAAAGGGGATCAGGAAGACAGGAGGGCACTATTGCAGCAGATAAATATTTTATTAAATATTTTATTAAATATTGACAACATCTGTCACTCTCTTAAAAACAGTGCAAAAACTTTACTTTGTTAGATATGGTGTAACTGATGACTTTAAGAGTAATTTGCAATTAAACCATGCCTTTGACTGGTAGCTAATTCATGACAAACTCTTCAGTGTTACTTCTCAGCCTCTTGGTGTCTTTATCTCTCCAACCTCACAAAATAGTGTATCATTCACCTGAAACGTGATAAAAAGACATAAATTGATATTCTAAAAATATGTGGTCAATGACGTTTCTCAGTGTTTTCCTTTCCTAGATGTATCACTGTTTTTAACCAAGAAAAATGATATTTAGAGAAAATTAAAACAGCAACGAAAAAGAGAAAAAGAAGATTGGCAGAACAACAAGTGCTCCTTCTAGCTTGTATGATTAGTTTTCAAATCCCTGTTAATCATGGTCATCACACTCTTGATGGTGCTAACTTTGTTTACACCTAGTTCAGCTTTCTCCCTACTAAGTTCTTTAGTAAATGCATATTAAAGTATAAGCCTCCAGCCCCAAAATAATTGGAGTTGGCAATGTGTTCTGTTGTAATGCACCCGTGGTACAGTGCGGTCATGCAAATTCAGAGGCTCACCTACACTGACTCGAAACTCACTATGGTTCTCAGTGTCTCCTCTTCTCCAACCCCTCCTTCTTTTGCTTTTGTTCTGCTTCTTTAGTGTATATTATCACTTACTATAGATTTCTAGATTTCTCAAATAAAAATAATCATGAACGATTTAACTTTCTGAGTCTGGTTAATTTCCCTCAACATGTTTGCTTCTAGCGCTAACCATTTTCCTGCAAATGGCATGATTTCATTGTTCTTAGGGCTGATCAGTGTTCCGCTATGTGCATGAGTACCTTGTGTTCTTTATCCACTCACCTGGTAACAGGCTTCTAGGCTATTTCCACAGCTTAGCTATTGTCATTTGTGCTGCTATAAAAATAATTAAGCATGTATGACCATAGTATGAAGGCTGTAAATCTTTTAAGAATATGCCCAAGCTGTGACATATTGTATTTCTATGTTTAATTTCTGGAGGAAACTCTACGTTAATTATAGTGGTTATAGCAGTGGTTATACCTTCTTAGTAGCAATGGGAGAGAATTACTTTTTCTCTATAGGCTCAACAAGATCTAATAATTTTTGTGTCCTTAGTGATAATTATTCTGACTTGAGTAACATGGAATCTCAGTGTAGTTTTAGCTTGCATTTTTCTGATGGTTCAAGATACTGTACTTTTTCCAGATATTTTTGGCCATTTGAACTTGTGAGAAGCATCTATCCATTTCATTCACCTCCTTTTGTAATGAGTTCCTTATTACACGGGGATTACTTTTTTAAAGTTCTGTTTATATTCCAGAGATGACACTTATCCGCCGAAAGAATAGTTGGCAAAGGCTTTTTCACATTCCATCAGCGGAGTCTTCCCTTTGCAGTTCCCTTCGCTGTGTAGAAAGTTTACAATTTGACACATTTCCTTTTGTTGAATCTTGATGCTATTTCCTATGCTTTTGGACTCTTGTTCAGGAAATATGTGCCTGTGTTTTGACTTCAAGTGTTGATTTGGCTTCCCTTTGTTGATTTCAACAGTTGTGCTTCTGGCTTTATATCTAGGTCTTTGGTCTATTTTGATTTTGATATTAGTAAAGGTTGAGAGATAGGCTTCTGTTTACAGTTTTCTGCAGGTGGCTGCCACTTTTCTTCGCAGTTTGTCCTACTGTTCTTTCTCCAGGATATGTTTTTCATCTCTTTGTCAAAAATCAAATGACTGTAGATGCTTTCATTGGTTTCTGTGTTTCTAATTATCTACATTTCTATACTTGGGATTGTATCATACTTCTTTTTGTACGATGGGAGCTCTATACTCAACTTTAGCATAAGTAGTTGGTGCTTTTACCTATGTTCCATCCTTCCAAAGGCTGAAGAATAGTATTGTACTTTAACCAAAACACGAAGTCAATACATAGAAAACATCAGTGCAATTCAAACCTATTGGCACTATGGTCTTTAGATTCATAAGCTACCACTAATAGCCCTACCTGATACATAGTACACATTTAGCAAATGCAGGCAAATGTAATTTTTATTACTATAGAAGCACTTTCCATTCCCTTGGTGCAGTTTGAATGTGTCACAGAAGCAATGTGATTCATAGCTAGTGTTATAAGTAGTCTCTTACTTTTAGACCTATACATTTGCATACCATAAAAAGTAGACAGTGATTAATTGCGTTGTTTATAGTCCCAATAAAGTGCTATTTTTGAAGAAATATGGTCTTCCTATAAAGATGTTATTAGACACTATACTTTCTTCCTCCTCAAAAGTAAAAGATAGATATAACCTGTCCAAATTTCCCAAAGACTGGCTAGAGCAGATACTCATAAAGGCAGTATAATGCTGAGACAGGTCTGGGAAGCTAGAAAAGTTAAATTGGTTGTCAGGTGCAAGGATACAAGTTCAGTAGTGGAAATTGAGTCTGCAGTCAGAGATCTGAAGCCAAAGGCAGGAAATAAGTGGGAGGTGGAGCGTAAAGCAGGACCAAGCCGAGCGAAGGCAGGACAGAGAGACCAAGACCTCTGCCTTAGGCCTCAGATCTCCATCTTGATGACTGCTTTTCATTAAGTGCTACATTTAACATCTGATGAACACTCTGTTTCTTTTCTTAAATATCCTCCTGGTTTGTTCTGATGTCAAGCATTTCCCACAAAGAACTTCAAACTGTGCTACAGAGACCCTGATAGGATTGCAGAAGCAGATTGTTTGCATAAAGTGAAAATTCATTGCCCAAAACAGAAATGATCTCTGTAGTTTCACTTGCTCTTTGTTAACTTAAAATTACCTGAATGGTAGTCTCACTGCTTTGTATTGCATTATTAACCTCCCACCAAGTTTGGTGTAGAATAAAACCTCTGATCTGCAGATTATGTGTTAGCCTAGGTTACTTTCAGTGACCCAAAGGCCTCTAAAATACTAATGGATCATTAAAGCAGGATAAAGCCTCCATATTCCTGTTTATTTCTGTAGCTCTCCTTTGTTATTTTAAACTTCTGGTCCAACTCTGCTCAGCTCTGCACATAGATAGGTTAATCATTTGAAAAAAAATGTTTTGCCAAGAGTGATTGGAGATTAATTTTGCCTA
Organism: Ctenomys sociabilis; assembly: GCA_004027165.1. Lineage (NCBI taxonomy): Eukaryota > Metazoa > Chordata > Mammalia > Rodentia > Ctenomyidae > Ctenomys > Ctenomys sociabilis. The sequence continues at coordinate 81,712 of PVKA01004216.1, forward strand.
TTTCCTAATTGGATCAAGAGTTACATTTCTTCTGTCTACCCTTGTGCTTTTCTAGCACCTCTAACCCTGAAAGATTTCAGCCTCTATAATAAGACCAGGACATTTATGCAACATCTGCTGAATTAACACAACCATTCCTTAATTAAATTGAGTACATGCTAGACCACCAAGCATGAGGCATGTTGTTTGTACACAATGAAAATATCTTTAGAAATTATGCCCTTGGCCAGTGGAAACTACGGACCTCACCACATCCCAGCAAATTAACCAAAACTTGTTGATCTATTTTCTGTAGCCACTCTCCTAGCCAGTTGCTGCCCTCCTTCAGATGCTGCACCCTTTTCCTCTCTCAATAGTTTTTCCTCTGCAGGTGTCTGTTTATTGGTGCTTGCAGTATTGGTATCAGTCTTGTTTTCACCATGTCTATGCCTAAAGATCCTCTCATCTGGTATTAAAGACAGTTGGTGATGACAGCCTGCCATTAAAATTTTTTGAGCCAAAATGTTCTTTCTCCAAAAAAGAACCATATAAAAATCTGGGATTTCAATTTGCTTATTTTCCAAATACCTCAGTAGATTCAAAGCTCTGTTTGGAAGGAACTCTTGGCCCGATTATCTCCTTGTAGGCTGCCTCTGTGAGGAAGGGTGGCTGCCATCTGTTTGGCAGGAATGGAAGTCAGCCTCCCCAACTTTGATGGTGGGGTACCCAAGCCAGTATCTTATTCAGCTGGCTTCTAATGCATGAGAATGCTTTTAAAACCATCAACACAGAACTCAGGGACCGACTTTAGAGTACAACCACGAGTTAGCTATGACACAGCACTTTCCAAAGCCTGCATGTAGCATTTGATACTTAAGAAATATAGCCTAATAGGCATGATAATCTTTTATTTTCTATTTAGATAATCAGGAGTAATGCACCTGCCTAATATTGTTTCAATTATACTCAGGAGGCATTTGCTTATGGAAAGATATATTATTGACTAAGTGTCCCAAGACAAAGAAGATGTTATATTCTATGATTTCAAATCTCAGAAGGAATAAATGATAAGAACCATTTCAGATTCAAGGTTCTGACTGCTACTCCTAAGGAATAATAACAAATATTCCCATTTAGAAGGAACTGCTGTGGAAAAAACATAAACCCCTTTTTTAAAAATATTTATTCCATAAATATTTATTGACCTCAGTATATGATAGAAATATAGTAGGAAGCCAGGCATAATCTACTTCAAAGAAAAATTCATTAAAGAGGCTTTCGAAAAGTTGCAAGTGAAGAAATAACCATTTCAAAACTGTTAAAACTATTACAAATTGTACAAGGCGAAGTTCAGGTAATGAATCCTGAGGGTAGAATGAGAAATTAATTATACTCGAACACTTAGTCTATGGGAAGCAATTCTATTTAATGCCATAACTTTTAGCTTCCTGCTAGTAATGTTGCTTACTTAAACTTGGGAAATTCACTTATCCTTACTTTCAGTACTGTGAACTTTATTTCTCAAAATAAAACTATTTACTTAAAAAAATCACATGATGAGAAATAATTGACTAACCTTATTTTTAGGTAGGTTGTCGGAAAATGCAGGATCCATTGCATATAATTTCAGTTCCCATCTCTTCCTATGCTGCTTTTTTATAATTTGCAACGATTCCACTGACCATCTTTTTTGTAACTTTTTTATCTTATGTAATTGAAGACAGTTCTCGGAAGCATAAAATAATGGCTAGGTTAGTTTAAAATATTGGGATAAATTTGAGATATGCAACCCGCACATTAGCTGGAAGTTCTGAAGTCTGTATTGAAGATAGTTATCTTTTAGGGACACCCGCGACATTCCCACAGCTGTCAGATGTCCCCTTTGAGCATGAGGCCCTTCTTCTGACCACTATGTATGCAGTGTGTTGTGACCGGTGGTGGAAAATCGTTCTGTAAGAGCAATCTTTGTTTTTCCACTTTTTAAGATCATGACTTTGTAATGTGGATTCTGTGAATGGCAGAGTGTCGAGCTCGGGTTAGGGTGTGTATTACACACACTGCTGCACTCTCACCACTTTTATTTCACCTAAGGATAAACTTGTGAACCAGTCATTGACAACAGAAAAGCTGATGGCAAGGTGGATGACCCAGCTTCCCTGTGAATGGATCAGAAATCCACATACCCAGAATTCAGAGGAGGAGAAATTTAATTTGGCTCATGGTTTTCAGAAGGATCACTCTGTGGTTGGATGGCTCCAGAACAGAGACATCACAGGGGAAAGGCCTGGTGCAGAAAACCTGCTCACTTAGCAGTAGCTGAGAGGCAGAAAGACAAAAAATCAGCTGGGGACAAAATCCACTGTTTCATGTCACTCCCCTAGCGACCCACTACCGCCATTATATTCAGCCCCATTGTCTAACCATGGCCTCATCTGTGAATTCATCCACTGATAAGCACAGCGTCCTGTGATACAGGTACCTTCCAAAGGCCCATATGTTAGGGGCATGTTTAGGAGGGTTATTTACTCATTTATAGTAATAGGGTCTCACTACACAGCTCAAACTTGTACTGATCCTTCCATCCCGGCCTCCCCAGCAATGGGATTACAGGCATTTACCATCATGCCTGGTTGGGGGATAGCACTCAGGATTAAACCTGGGTCCTTGTGCTGGCCAGAAAGATGCTTAGATCACTGAGCAATCTTCCCAGCCCCTAGGATGATGTTTTAAATCTAAATCATAACATAGGATTTTGAATAAGGCCTTTTGCTTTCTATAATAAGTTCCTGCAATTTTTTCCACCTTGCCATCCCATTTACTTTATCAAGGAGTAGTACTGAAGATATAGCTGATATTTTTATAACCATTACACAATAGCATGGAAATCTATGAATTCACAGCGATGGAAGAAATTGGAAAATCCTTAGTGTTGGTGAGTAGAAGAAATTAACAGCTGTTAACCTGAGTACAAACTTCTAGTTATAAGTTTATAAGGACTAAGTTTGAATTGGCATGATAAACCAATTAGTAATGATGAATTTCTTATTTAAAATTTACAGAGAAATTAAATTTTAAATATTTTCACCACTTACACAAAACTATATGAAGAGATGAACATGTTAATTAGCTTGAGTTTAGAAATAATTTTAAAAAACTATACATATATCAAAATTCATGTGGGCCAGCAAGATCACTCAGTGAACTAAGAACCTGCTTAGGCAAGCAGAGGGCCTGGGATTTGATCCTGACACCAGATGCCGCACTGGCCCCATCCCTATGTGTGTGGAGCTAGTCACTGAAGTGAGGTGTGGTGGGGCACACCTGCAATCCCAGTGCTGGGAACCTAAAAATAGGAGGATCATTGTGAGTGGGAGCTGCATAGTGAGGCCCTGTACCAAACGCATTTAAAAAATCATGTAATATATCTTGAATATGCGTAATTCTTATTTGTCAATTATGCATCATTAAAGCTGGAAAAATAATTACAAGTGTGAAGGTAAAGTTTAGAAACTAAATTAGCACTGGCAAAATTGATTTGTGGTTGTTTTCCACATCAGAGAAGTAAGCTCTTATGTAGTTAGGTGGAGATGTTGTTGCACTGCAGTGTAAGTACTGTGAACTGAGATACTGGCATGACATTTTCTTAATATTCAATGAATATTATTTCTAGTTGATGATTAATAGAGGTATCATTTATGCTGCTCTTTGCCCTTTCACACAAGTGATCTAATGTAGCTGTTCACTAATTTCAGCCTAAGCCAGGTGGTAGACATGTAATGACTGTTTGGGAAATGAAGGTGAATTCGATTTTCATAATATCCATTTATGCTCTCTTGGTGCATCAGTTCTCTTCTCCTTCCAATAATGTTGAGGTCAATGGATTTATTTTTCTGGAGCATAATTTTGATCATAACTTTTTCCTGTTCATAAATGCTAAAAGGCTCCCAGGAGTCTACAGAAATTCAATTTTTTTACTCTGTTATTTGAACTCATTAAAATATAGCTTTCATGCAATCAGCCTGCCTTATTTGTGGATGTCATACTTCTAGACTCAAGAATGGATCAGGAATATCATGAGAAATAATTGACTCGAAGTACATAGACATTTTTCTTGTCATTGTTTGAAAAATTGCTGCTATAATATTTATACAGTATTTATATTATATTAAGTATTGTATGTAATCTAGAGATCAAGTTTAAAGTTTACAGGAGAATATGCATATGCAGATTTTACTATCATTGGAGATTTCTGAAACCAATTTTCTGTAGAAATCAGGATGATTCAATTTCTTTCTAACCTAATTCTACATTATTGATTACAATATAAAGTGGACTGCTGTACATTTACTTATATAGCTAACCAATTTTGGGAGAGTGAGTGTATTTCCCTTGCTAGAAAAACCAATCATTCATTCCCCTTTCCAGAAACTACCTGCTTTTCAAATTCTACCTTATATTTAATCTTTTGGAAACCCCTTTTCTCATTCCACTATTTTATCTGCCTCCACCAAGGTGAAACCAATCTTTTTCAATAATGAACATTAAAATAGTCATGTATTTGTAATTTTCTAAATTAATTTTATGTAGAAACCAACAGCAATGGGACACTTTCAAAACAGGCTAGTAGGACAGTTTCAATATTTAATACATTGCATATTATTGTATTTATAGTGATTACTCATAGTACAAGATGCAGACATGATGTCCTGTCCAAACACTCTTAGTACAAATCTTCTTATTAAGTTAAGAGAAAGTAGCTGTATATCTATCCTGTTTCCTATATACAGATACAAAATGGTCCTTCATTTGTATCCTCCTTTTTTGTTTAGTTTTGTCAGAGAAGGGTATTCCGCTGCCATTTAAATATGCATGAATTCAGTGAAATTTTCCAATATAGTCCAGTAGTCCATAATAATAGTGAGTTGTCCATAGGACTGAAAATGTCAGAAGGTGTTGACTTGAGGCTTTTACAGCTCAGCCTATTAATATGGCTTTACTTTTTATACCTAATTTTTATACTTTTCTATTGGATGGTCAAGAGCAAGATAAAGCAAGACCTATATAACAAGAAATGTAACTTTTACATTTGACAAGGTCAGTCAGATCTCCTCACTATTTAACCTGAAACCCTGTACCACAGTTTGTGGATTTTATGATAGTTTTCTATAATGTTAAATATTTTAAGGATCTATGCCATTTTATGACACTTAAATAATAACTGCTCCTTAAATGAAGGAAGAAAACATGACCACACCATGAATCATTTCTCATGTCCTTCCCCAGTTTATGCTTCACCCCAAATGTAGACGGCACTCAGGTTCCCATATGCTAGCATTGCCTGTGTTGAATGATACTGAAATGTTATCAGTCATTAACTATTAATTTGTGTCTGTAATCTTTTGCTCAATATGTTTTGGAGGAGTATTCATGTTGTTCATATGTCAGCAAATTTTTTTCTTCATGAGCATAGTAGTTTTTGTCTGAATGTGCTGGAATTATTTTTATTATATGTATTTATCTCCACCTGACTTTTTGTAATTCCTGATGAACATATGTTTCATTTCCAAGTTGTTGCTATTAGGAATAGTACTGTTGTAAGGATTCTTTCCTGGGAGTACTGGGGCACATTAGCTACATGCTGTTGAGTACACAAGAATTTATGAGTGATTGTGTGTATTTATACACATACTCAGTTTCACAGTGTGTGAAATTATTTTTCTTCTACATGACAAAGCACTTCACATAACGTGGATCTTTTGGAGACATTTCCACTTTGTTTATTTGTTTTTCATGACTATTTTTATGCCAAGTATTATACCGCTTTCCTGTTTATGGCTTTATAACGAATCTGAATGTCAAGAATCATAAATATTCCATTTTTCCCTTCAAGATATTTTCTAACATTTTTGTCAATAAATTGAAATATAACTATCAGAATTATCTTGCATCTATTACACATTAATTTAGGAGAAAATAGTATTTTTAAAAATCTGTACCATATGAAAGTAGAATATCCATTTGCTACTGCTGTTTTTTACTTTCCTCCTGTCAACCGAAGCAATTACAGCAGCCATTCCTGTCCTTTTCTCTTTCTCATTCTCTGATATTTACTGTTTTAGGGTTCACATGACTATTGCTTGAGTGAAACTCTCACAGGTAAATATCCAGATGGTAGCCTTCCGTCTTCCACAACTCTGAACTCCTTGCATTCCTTGTGGCTGACTATTACTCAATCAACCCTGGTGAAAGTTACCTATCAGCCTCATGTGACTGTGAGTTCCTCATCTTGTCTTATGTATCATCATGATGTTTTGTACCACAGTTTCGTGTAGATGCAGTAGTTTGCTTCAGTTCTGGCCATTTGCCTTGTTTCTCAGAGTCTTATTGTCCCAGAATCAAAAGCTGGCAAGTATCCTGGAGGAGAAAATGACCTTGCTCCTTTCGCTTTGTGGCCCTGCTCTCATATTTTCTTCCCTATCAACTCAACCTTTTCAACCTGATTTATAACTTTTACCTAGATTTTCTAACTGGATTGACCAAACTATTGCTTTTCTATGAGCTGCTCCATCATAGCCAGAATCGAATATATGCCTCTTGATGCATTAGTCAGTGTCTGATATATACTAATCATAATCACAATCACTTAATATATGATCATATAATTCATATAAATACATGAATATTTAATAAATACATAGAAGAAGAAAAATGAGCAAATTGTATCAGCTTCATGTTTTTGTTAATAAAAAGACCTTGATGAAAAAAAATATATATATATACTAAACTGTGATAGAATTCATCATGATGATGTTTAAATTACTTTTAAAATTGTGCTTTCTGTGGGTGGCAGAAAGGGGGTTCTAGCAGACAGAAAAAGTAAGAGAGCCAGGGGAACACCGTATGTGTATAAGCCAGCTTTCCTATTGTTGAGACACAAGACCTGGCACCCATAATTGAAAGGAGCAGAGTTTACTTTGAATCATGGCTTGGGGCACTCAAGGACCTTAGTAGCTGGTTCCAAGTAGAGACAACAGGAAGAGGATGTGTCAGAGCAAAGCTGTTCAAGTCATGGTATCGACAAGTGGGATTGTGCCAGAAAGGAAGGGTCAGGGACCGGATATGGCACCAAGGTCGCCCTCCCCGACTTACTCAGACACACCCAGAAGGGTCTTCCATCCATCTCCTAGGGTGCCCCCACACCAATTAACTTGACATAGTCAAGTTTAACTATCAAAGCATACAAGGGAGATACTCTTCCATTTCGCATTTTCTTTTCCCATCTATTTGTACATAGTGAACTTGTCCTAGTTTTACTGATATAAAAGCATAATAAAAACTTAAAACTCTGGTAAACATTTAATTTTAATAAATATATGAATTTTAATTTCAATTACTCTTCTTAGTATTTGAATTATTATATGAAACTCTGTCCAATCCATGGCTGTTTTTGTAAGTAAAAGGTTATTTAATATAAAATAAGGAAGCGCCTTATGTAAAAACATCTAGTTTTCATTTTTTGCTTAGCATTCTGATACTGAATTTAACCCATTAATAAAATGAGTTAAGGATGTGTTATTCTTTTTTATAACATTGAGAAAACAGGCAGTCACCAAGAAATATAACCTGTTATTGTAGTGTTTGTCTGATTCAAATTTCGCAAACCTAGCAGTTTAACATTATAGTTAGAAGGCATAGGAAGAAAGGACTTCCAGTGAATGTGAAATTATTACAATTTTTCAGATGCTTATGGAGGCCAGGAGAAATGTTCGACTTCTAAACTTTCACATTATTCATAACTTTAATTTATAATTGGAACAAAAGAGTCCAGGATAATTATAGGAAAGTGCCTATGGCCTTTAACTTGTGGAGACTACAAGTGTAAAGAAAAATTGCACCGGAGCCAAAGGAGACTTTACTCAAGACTACTGCACTAGAGGTCAAGACTAATGTAATAGATGGAGAAAGACCGAACCCAATGCCCAGTGCAATAGAAGGTAGGAGAGGTCTGCGTCTGCTGGGGTCAACTGGATCTTATGGAATGGGGTGGGGAAAATCAATGTGATCAGTCTGTCTCTGGTTGGTGCTTACAGGAGCTTGGCTTGTCCTCTCCCACACAGGCTTGGGCTCAGAGACACCATCTTCCCTGATTGCACTTCAGAGGGATGGCTCACAGGTTCTAGAGGAAGACATCTCTGGCTTGTAAAGCTCAAAAAATTCTGGGAGGAAATTTAAATCTCAAGTGAGCAGGAAAAAAATTAGCAATTAAAAGTTTGCAAAAGAGAGCAAGTGCCCTTATGAAATGTCAGAGGCCCCAAGTCAGGGAGACTCTTGTCCAAAGTTTAGTCAAGCTGAGGGGAGAATTATGGCTGAGCTGGTCACCACCTAGCTTAAAACTTGTCTGCTGAGAAAACTTGTAAGCTCTCTGTTCTTCCTCAGTCAGTATTACAAAGAACAGTCATGTAATATTGTTTCAATGGATAATATATCTTACCCACTTTATGGAAGGCGAAACACTTACAAAATGTACCACTTTGACCTCAGCCTCCCAGCTTAGAAGTGACAGATCTCTATCTTTGAGATTCAAGAGCCTATTTTTGTAACCATTATGTTAAAGAAATGAGGTAGAATTTATGATGACACCTTATGTGCCTTTATTCCTTTGTTCTTTATCACTGCATTGCCCTTATCCAAATTACTATTTTGGGGAAGTTTTAAAAATGTAGCTTGCCTTGCCTTCATCCTGTGCATATTAATAGCCACCTTTCACCCCAAACATCACCATTGTTAGATTTTATGGCCCACCTTGCAAAAGAGGAATTCTGATTTCTGTGAATCGCTTCATGGAGAGCATGAAGTACAGGAACAGAAGGGCAGAGCATCAGAGAGGGCATCTGCGGCCTTTCTAGGGACTTGCAGTGGAATCAACTCAGCACGCCGAAACATCTCATTTGCAGTATCATTTTCTGCACCCAACACCAGGAGTGAGGCCGAAAAGAATCAGATATTAGCCTCAGAGAAGTGGGTGGAGTTTAGGTTCACTCAGATTTTTGAGGAAAAAGGTGTGTTTAGCCTATAATACTGCAGAGAAGACTGACTGCTCCTTTGAGGCTATTTGAAATTTTCTGGTGTTAACATTAATGCCAGATTCGTGTGGGAGGAGTACTATTACCACCTCCCACACACTTTCTTCTGCTCACTGAGCGAGGCTCAAACAGGTAGGTGAAAAGAGAGAGCAGAACGTGGAGAAAAAAGTGAAGAACAGAAATAGGAAAAAAGATTTTGAAGCTTACCACAGCTTGTTGTTTTATTTCAAACCTAGAAAATAGCTCTGGGCATGTTTGCCTTGATGAACTGGAAAAGTTCCACACGTTAAGGCCACCAACCCTGACACAAGACCACATCGAGAAGGAACACATCTATTCGTTGAAGGGCTAATCTTGCACGAACACATGGCAGGGTGTTTGCAGGTCTTCGAATGACCCCCAGCCTCTCTCTTGCACCACATTGCTCATGGGGAAGATATTTGTGTTAAACATTGTGCACAGTACACTGGTGGATTATTTTCTTTATGTTTTAAAAAAGATATAATTCTGCGTCATGGCCAGACCATTCTTAACTGCAAATAACGGAATGTATCTGAGTTTTTTTTAGCTTAATTACTGAAGGCTTCAGAAAATTTAAAGAGACTGTTCAAATTCTTTCCTTTTAACATGACTATATTTTTAATTTCTAAGATAGTATAGGGTACTGGAAGGTTTAGAATAAGATTTTTGTAGATGAGGTGACAAATATTAAAATATTCATCTATTCAGAAAGAAGCAGACATTTTCTATGTGCCAAACATTGTAGTGGGAGTTGCTGATGCAGGGAAACAAAAACTAAACCCTGTCTTGATCAAGATTGTAGTCTAGTGTGATGTAGTGCTTTCTATATAAAGGTAAAAGCCTCACTTTTAGTAAGACCCTGAGCAATAAGTGGCTTGAATCTCTGATAAATATAATGAATTTACATTGCTTGATAGCCTGCTGTCATTTTATGATGCATTATTTCTTATCTTTTTCTTTTTGTATTTTATGGAAGGGTCTACAGGGTATTCAGGGTCTCACTGCTAGATCGGACTCATACTGTTTACAGCCTGTTTACAGCCTCCCTAGATCTGGGATTACAGGCCTGTGCTACCACACCCAGTCTTAGTTTTCATCTTAATATTTCAAGATCTTCACATTTTTCATTATTTAATTTTTTGTTAACATTTCATTCAGCACTTACTGTCATAAGACATTGTGTATGGGAAATGCTTCTTTCCAAGTAGTTCCTGTTTTTCTCATCAAAAATGTTTCCTGGGGCTGGGGAGATAGCTCAGTGGTCTGAACGCCTGCCTGCCAAGCACAAGGACCTGGGTTCAGTCCTTGGTCCTCCCTGCCATGCAGGCAACCAAAACCTGGAGTGGTGATATATGCCTGTGATCTCAGTGCTGGGGAGGCTGAGACAGGTGGTTCAGTATGAGTCTGAGCTATGTAGTGAGACCCTGTACCAAATAGATAGATGATAGATAGATAGATAGATAGATAGATAGATAGATAGATAGATAGAATTTTTTAAAAGAACAGTGTTTCCTAAGAAAGAGGAAAATACTGATATGATGAGGCAATAATGCTCTATCAATTTTCAGCTTGTATTGGAGATCTGTGCTGCATCCAAAGCTGATCAGTTATGAGTAATACCCTGGGGATGGCCCTTGGACCACACCAAAGATGTCCATTATCCAGAATGCTTTCAAAAAAAGTTCCAGGATAAAGGGAAGGATTAAATAAGTGGCTCCTATTTGGATAGGAAAGAAAATGGAGGTTGGGGTGGGGTGAGCGGAGATGTCAAATAGGCACAAGTTGGTTCAGTAGCTATTTGAAATTCATGATGCTAGTATTGTGTATTCTCACATCAAAATGTTTTTCACACATAGTTTTATTCACTCCATTAAGTTTAGATGTGCTGCTAAAGTCATAAAACTACCTTATTTTTTATTTTTTATTTTTTTGGTGGAACCAGAGATGGTACTCAGACCCTTCTGCTTGCCAAGGAAGCGCTTATCCTACTGAGCGGTCTCCCTAGCCCCAAAACAGATTACTGCCAGGATACAGATGGGTAAAGTGGTGGTGCCAAAGAATTCAAGATCCCATCTGTAGTAACTGTTGCTTCTCTCACAGTGTTGTTGAAGGAATCCAAGGGGAAGATATTTGTGAAATGACATTCACAAAGCGGAAAGAACTTTATGGCGGAGACGCAGAGCTTTTGTTGTTATTAGTATGAACACAAGCCGTAAGGCTAACAGGTTGGCTTTATCTCCCAGAGTCATGGTATCTAGAGCAGTCTATTTTGATTTTATTGTTGCCATCCTCATACTTGTCTGTGCTAGGTAAATCTGATCCTTTGTCAACTGCAATATTCTTACCCTGCTATGCTAAAACAGGGCCATGTGCATCCTGACCTTTTTCTGGGTGAAACCATGCATATAGGTTATAAATTGAGATCTGTTTATGATAAAGAAAATAGGAGGGTGAAAAGAGAGTGCTTATCAACTTGTCATAAAATGAGGACACTGGAAGGTGAAGTGTCATTCTCATACTGTCCTCCAAGGGAGAAAACTGATTTTCCTTTCATGTCAAAAGGAAAACTTTTAGGCCATCCTATATGACCCATATTTCTTGGACCTGGTCTAATTTGAGGACTGAATGTTTTTGTGAACAGCCATCCAGAGAATACTGTCTCACAGGGCAAGCCTGGAATGGAATATAGAGACTCACACACAAAGGAAGGGGCTGTGAAAGCAAAAGCACAAGAAAATATTTGTCATCAGGAAAACATTACGCTAAGATGACTCATAATTACTTATTGAAACCAGAAATATATAGGCTTTTGTGACTGACACCTTGTGTGAAATACATGCTGTCCTAGCCACACATGTCAGTTGGGTTTCTTCTCTAACATCAGGCTCTGATAATAAGATAGGGAAGTGAAATTTGTCTGAAAAGGGATCCTAGAGTCCCTTGTAGCAGAGGGAAAGAGGAAAGCTGTAGCAAGACTTGTTAGTAAGATGCTACTGTAGGGAGAAAAGGCTTAGTTATTTTGGCAGGGACTCCATGTCTAGCTCACCTCTGAGTGAGGTGCAAAACATGCCTCAGTTGCACCCCATATGAGGGTCCTAAACCTGAAATGTCTGCTCATCAGTGTGTGTTCGTCTTGAAGGACAATAAAGCCAGCCCTTCCCTCTTTACTCTGCTGAGAGGAGGGTGCTCTTAAAAGATTCTATGTTCAAATTTTTTAGAAAAAGCAGACAGTGTTTACTGACTGATAAGTGTGGAGGGAATTACAATCTCTTCTGTACATTTATATGATTTTCTTCAGAGTTTAGGTTATTGACTTCTGTGGTTCTTACTTTTTGTTTTGCTTTGTTTTGTTTTTGCTTGAAGCCAGGCCTTAATATCAATGTCACCAAATATTCCCTGCAGAAAGATATCTTGGGTTCTGCTACAGAAAGGGAGGCTTTCCTTCCATATCGCTGTGTCCACTCAAGCATTTAGAATGGCACAACTCAACAGAAAGATGAAGCAGGCCACAGCACCCCAGCCACATAACTAGTGTGATAGTTTCCTATATATATCACTTTCTAAAACAAATTACAAAACTCATGAAAGTAATAATAAAGCTTATTTATTCTAATATACATGTTTCTTTAACATAATCAGCATAGAAACATTAATGGTGTATTTTATATTCTTATGCAGTCCTTGAAATAGATGTGTTTTAATTTACAGCACATTACAATTCAGACTATTGTTTTCTACTACTCTAAAGTCTTATGTGGTTAGTAACTACCATATTGTACAGGGAATATCTAGGGATTTCTACCTCCTGTGTGTTCTAATATTTCTGAGTCATAAAAACGTACTTCTGCTGAACTTTAAATGATAGATATACTAGCATTAATGGGTATTATTGTTTTGAATGTACTTAGTACAGGGTATACAGGATCTCACTATACAGATTGGACTCATAGTGACCTTCCTGCTTTCAGCCTCGGAAGCACTGGGATTAGTAACCTTCTTGTGTTCCTCATTGTTCATTCCAGGGGATGCCATTTGCCACACGGATAAAAGATTCCTATAGAACAGGAACTTTAATAATGAACTCACTCTTCCCTGAAGCTTCATCTGTGAGCTCAGAAGTGGATCTTCCAGGCCTGACAAAGTCTTACAGACTGCAGCTCCAGTTTGATTACAACCCTGAGAAGCACTGAAATGAAGTTATCCAGTTAAGACACTCCCATATTCCAGACCCTTTGAAACTGTTTTAGGTAACAATTCCAAAGTTATTAGTAATGATAAAATCTATTGACACCACTCAGATGTACTCCAGAGAATCAGCAACTAGAATCTTTTGTAGAGCAAAAGAAATCACTAACTGAGTGAAAAGACAACCTGCAGTATGAGAAAAAACATTAACCAATTATATATCTGACAAAGGATTAATTTAGAACATATAAAGAATTAGAAAAGAGACTCCCTAAATTTAAAGACCCAAACAAAAAAATGGTCATATGTGAGGAATGCATAATTTTTCGATAAAGAAGTAGAAGTAAATATATGACATAATGCAAAAAAATAAATACATGAAAAAATGTCCAAAATCACTTGTTCTTTTCAACTCCAAAAATAATGCCCATCAAAGAAAGCAACCAATGATAACCCTGGCAGAGCAATAAGGAAAAAGCACCCTTCTTCCCTGCTGACGGGAATGTGGACTGGTGCAACCAGTGTGGAGTATGCGTCAAACTGTGTGGAGTACCCTGATTCCAGCACTTTAGAGCACCTAACATTTTAGAGCACTGTACATAAGTGACTAGATACATTCGTAAGCTTACAAACAAGCATCTGGGCCTGAACAGTCTGACTGAAAGGAATAAGTGTGACCTGAAGGGAGGAGGTAATACTAGATCAGGGCAATAGAAAATGAAGAACATTAAATAAAGCAAAACGTGACTCCAGACTCTCTTTAAACCTAGAAAATAAGACCAAAGCACTTCTTTTCATGTTGCTTAGACTATTGTAAAGCTGCAGTGTAAGTGTGGATTTATTACATGGAGATAGGTCTACAAAACCTCCCACTATTATTCAGATCATCAGGAAATAAAATAAAAAAGGAACAAAAGAAGAAAGCATGGTTTTTTCAAGGGGCTTAAAACAAATTTTGTGACTATGTATTGGAGGCACGTGAAGATGTAATCATTCTCCAGCCTAGAAGTTCACCTAGTCTTAGAAAAGCTTTGGTTGTCCCTGGAGCCTGGATTCCAGAAATGTTAACTACATTTTGAGGAATGTTAACTACATTTCTCAGGAACCATGCCACGCGGCCTAGCATATCAAATGCTTTTTGGGAGGTTCATTAATCTTATTAAACAACGTGTCTTTACCATTCATTGATTAGACATACAAATCATTCATCCCCATAAGGAATTGCAGAAGAATCTAAAGTCATTCAAAACTCAGCCTTATGCGGCCTGTGGTTGTCAAGGTAACAAACAGCTTAGAATTCCAAAGCTAACAGACCTCTGCAGACTATTTTGAAGCCATCACAGGTATTAGCAAATCCCCCACCTCCCACTTTATAGAACAGTTTCCAGAGGCGTCCTCAGGAGAGCTAATCAAGATATTAAGTTTATCCAGAGGCAACCAGAGTGCCAACACCCTGTAGCAAGTTAGAAAAAATAAATAGGATATTCTTTGTGTTCTATTCACTTCAGACATTAAATTCCTCAGCCCCAAACAGGAGCCCCTCTGCTGTCTGAGCTTCATATAGCAGCTGTATACAGGATAGTGACTTCGGAAGAGAGACGTCAGTACGGGGCTGCAAAATTCTACTCACTCTTTTATTATGAGTATAGTGATAATTACAAGGGGTATCATTTCATGATTGCTTACAAAGAAGAGAGCTATTTTAGGCATCTACCCCGACTTCAAATGTTATCCTATACAAATGGAGACTATCAAGCTCTTTTTAAAGATGAGAAATTTGAAGATGAGTGTGTGGTTGAATTCTTATCAGTGCTCACAGCACGGGAGAAAGCCTTGACCTGCACTGGAGAATGTCTGACTTCAATAGGAAGAAATAGAAACAATACAACAGTGTAGAAAAGATAAACGTCAAAATGTTGGCTGGCCTTGTGGCTCTTCTATTTCTTCAACTCTGACTTGTGATTGTAGGTTGTTAACCATCCAGAAGAAAAGCTGATTAGTATCCTGCAGCATATGCCATTCACTTTGCCTTATCTTACTCAATTGATTTTACTTGTTGTACGTTTCCTTTTGTATTTCTGCTTTTCGCTTGTTATACTAGGGAGACTATACGATATTTACACGTGTGTCTGGCTTATTTCACTTATGAGTATATGTTCAAGTGGCATCCACTTGAGTATAAATGCTTCGAACTTATCATTCTTAATAGCTGAGTAATACTCCATTATATAGAAATACCACATCTTTTTCAACCATTCCTCATGTGATGGACATCTTGGTTGTTTCCAAGATTTTGCTATCACATATTGCACTGCTATAAACATAGGTACACATATATCTCTATGATACAATGTATCCAGATCCTTTGGGAAAATTCCCAGTAGGGGGATAGTCAGTTTGAATGGGATTTCTAATCCTACCTTTCAAGGTCAGCAAAGACTCAGGACATAGGAGAACCTGTACTGCAACATCATGAAACTCAGTTGAGCCCCAAAGTTTTTGAACAAGGAGATTATGGAGCCACAGAGGAAAGAGATAGAAGTTCTATAGTGTACCTGGGGAGAGTCACATGAAGAGAAAACTTTCTCTCATGCTCTCACAGAGAGCAATCTGGTCAAGCATTGGCCGTGACTCATCCAAATGGATGACACAGACAAAGGAACTACAGAATAATGTACAGGGCTACAGGATAAACCCTGAGAGGACTTCACTGACCACATAGGAAATATAAAGTTCATGTGTTGGTATATAGGTCTTGATCTATCTAGGTCTTAACCATCCAGCAGAAAAGTATAAAAATGAAGTATACATCGCAGGGCCATAATATTAAGCTGAGCTGTAAATGACTATGGTCGACAACTTCTTTGAATAACTCACTACTGTTGTGGAATGCTGGACTGTGTTGGATTGTGTTGTCGATTTCAAGCACCTAAGTTAGTTGAATGACAATGGAGTGCCCACCTTTGACAGGTGTATACAAAGGAAGGGGTATAGAAAGAAAAAATCATGATGTGTGTGTATAGACAGTACAGTTGGGATAGATAACTCTGTGTTTCCACATAATTCTATGAAAGGCAAGATCTGCACTAACGGTGGTTGGACAGGATATTATGTCAGCTTCTAGTACTACGGTCATCCACTAGGAAAATAATTATTGAATTTTTCATATAATTCAGGTATAAAAAATAAGTAAGCAGCTACACTCTTAATTCACTGATAAGAGATATCTGCTAAAATAATATCTGTAAATATAATATCATTTATGCACCTTGTACAATACCAAAACATTATGAAAACAGTTTGCAATGTATTAATTTATCAAATCTGTATTGTTAAGGTGTCTTGAAACTGCCTGATTGACATTTGTAGTTCAATAAAAAAAAAAGATAGGCATATAACTACATTCTCTTAATTCATTGATTAGAGGCATCAGCTCTAATAGTGTTTGTAAGTATAATATCATGTATGCACCTTGTGCAACAAAAAGCCACTGCAAAAACAATATGCAGTGTATTAATTATTGAATCTGTCCTACTAATTTGATTTGAAACTGTCTCATTGCTATTTGTTCTTCAATAAAATTAAAAAATAAACTGTAAAAAAAAAAGAAAAGATAAATGTCCAGATGAAGGTAAAGAGGAATCCACTAATTACAGAGCTGCATCGCTGACATATTCATATTCCTTACTTGGAAGTAATCAAAATACAAATGCACTTTCTTGGGAGGGTGCATGAGTAGAGAGTAGAAATTTCCCTCCCTAAATACGGAAGGCATCTGGCCTGTTCCAATAGTGTGGTGATGCATATCCATTCACTACAAGCTCTGTGTGACAGCTTTGTGCTGGCTGTAATTCAAACGGTCATTTTACAGTATGATAGTTAGGACTGCAGGAAATTTAGCTTTTGCGTGCATTTAGATATTGCTCTCTTCTCTTGGTAAGGATGGAAATAAAATGCAGCCTGCAAAAACCTCCTTTGTATCTTGTAATTTTTAAAGAGGAAAAATAACAGACTTCTCACATTTCTTCACTGTAGGAAAAGGTTAATGCAGTTCCAGACAGAGGTCAATGCATTCATCAGTGTGGCTTCAAATAAGGAGGTAGATCTCTTTCATCATGTTTAAAATATGTATCAAAAATTTTACAACATTGTTGATTTTACCTTGGTCTTTGTATTCAATAAGCAAAACTTTCTCATTAATATTTTTTCTAAGAAACCATAATTGTTTTTAAATAATTCTGCATGTAGAGTTGGCAGATATACTTACTGTAATGATATGGAAGAACTTTTCATTTACAAATATCATATCAATTTCCCTAATTTGGCAAGCAAGATAGCTCAGCAGATAGCCTGCTTTCACAAGCGTAGGGACCAGGTTCGATCCCTGGTACTATGCAGGGCCCCACGCCTGGGTATGCTGAGCCAGCAACTGAGTCTGGGTGGGGTGGCACAAGCCTATGATTCCAGGGCTGGGGAGGATGAAAGCAGGAGGATTTCTACAAGTCCAAGCTGCATAGTGAGACATTGTTCCAAATACATAAAATGAAAAAAAAATTACCTAATTTTATGGTTACTGTACAAAGTTGAAGGTCAGTAAGTATAATTAGTTGGAAACTATACTTAATAGAAGCTGGGGAGTGCATGGAAAAGCAAGACCTTTTCCCCCTCTCCCTTCTACTCCTGCAGCATATGCCAAGACCTTTTTTGAGTGAGTGTTAAGATGCCACCATCCTGCTATTCTCTATGCAAAGAACAGAAGAACCAAACCTTTGATTCCTCACATTATCAATGAACATCTTGAAAAAGTAGGAACAACTTCCTTTTATGATTTTAACAGATTTTTTCCATGTGTCTCTTGTTGTCTCTGCTCTCACTAATCATTCATCTAAATAGGTGGTCATCTAGGAAGAATTTGTTTTTAAGCTGAGACCTGAACAATAGAAAGGCATTGATCAGGAGAGAGCTTCCAGCTAGCAAGATTGGTGCATACAAGGGCCTACAACGAGATAGGTAGTTCTGCCTCTTTGAAATTTTGAGTTTCTCTCCATGGTGCTTTATACTTTATATTTTATATTAATGACTATATTCTATTTTCAAATATTCAGAGACATTGTTGTCACCAATCATAAAACTATGTTGTATGACAACATTATAAACTCAGTTACTTCCAGAATTTTGTTCAGACTTGATGAAAAATATTTATTTTTACTTCAGAAATGGTAGCTTGTGGTTCCTCATTCAATTAATCAATCATTAGATAAGAAAACAGGAGTAATTCTAAGTATCCTTAGCATAATACAGCTACCTTGAATCTCACACCAGATTGAAATCTGTAAAAGCATGTATAGCTTCTCTTTAATTGGAATATTTTCAGTTCTACTTTCTAGTTATTATGCTGATTCTAGTCTATTAGTAGACTGGAATATGTATTTATAAAGGAAAATGAATTCCAGCTCTCCTCCTCCTTTTTCCCCTAACTTCTGCAATCCATACATTTTTCAACTCAATATTTGTAGGGAAATAGAGAAGCCACCCTCACTTTCATACATTTGTTCTCAGACCTTGTGTATTCTGACTATGGGAGAAATTGTAGCAGGTTTGTCAGAGTTTCAGAAAGTACATCTCTGGTAGAACAATATTTCATCTTGGATTGTTCCTTAAGTGTAAACATAACTGACCATTTGGGACAGCATTTAACCTGCTTCCACCAGGCAACTGTTTGAGATATTGTAAGATCCATGATTTGCTTTCAGAAGTATAGGCACGTTACCTTCCTTTTTGTGGACAAATGAGTCGAAGCAGTATTGTGCGGGATGCTATGATTGTAAACAATGCACACAGGTAACATTTTGGCCCTAGCCTTTCAAGGTCAGCGAAGACTCAGGACATAGGAAAACCTGTACTGCAACATCATGAAACTCAGATGAGCTCCAAATTTTCTGAACAAGGAAATTATGGAGCCACAGAGGAAAAAGACTGAAGTTCTAAAGTGTGCCTGGGGAGACTCACATGGAGAGAAAACTTTCTCTCAAGCTGTCACAGAGAGCAATCTGGTCAAGCATTGGCCGTGACTCATCCAAATGGATGACACAGACAAAGGAACTACAGAATAATGTACAGGACTACAAGATAAACCCTGAGAGGACTTCAATGACCACATAGGGAATATAAAGTTCTTGTGTTGGTATATAAGTCTTGATCTACCTAGGTCTTAACCATCCAGCAGAAAAGTATAAAAATGAAGTATACATCGTGAGCCCATAATATTAAGCTGAGCTGTAAATGGATATGGTCGACAATTTCTTTGAATAACTCACTATGGTTGTAGAATGCTGGACTGTGTTGGATTGTGGTGTCGAGTTC